>CAJHUC010000337.1:0-38940 GCA_905146915.1 Ostreobium quekettii | reverse complement strand
GTCCATGGACAATTGATCGATTCTGGATAGAGCATCGTTGATCTGCCGAGTAAGCTCCTCAACGGTTATGTCTTGTTCCCTTCTCAGCCTCTTTTCAGCATCTACATTCCTCTGCCTCTCATGTGCCAATGCATTCTCCAGCTCTGAAATTCGCTCAGTATTGCTGGAGACATTTCTATGCATTGACGATATAGCAGTCTCATTACGTCCAAAGGCCTCCTTGGTCTGACCCTCCAAATGTAAAACTGCTCTCTGAGATGTCTGAGCAGTCTGCTGCATCACCGATGCCGTCTGATTAGCTAGCACATTCATGGCATGTGCTATCTGTGCGGCTGTGCCTGCTATAGCTTGTGCAGCACGATGCTCTAGGTTCTGCATCCCTTGTGCAGCTTTAGTCCTGGAGACCAGGGCACCCTGTGGGTTTCCCAAAACCACTGCCCCTGGTTCTGTCCCGGCAATTAGAATCCTCTATTGTTGCACCTCATATGAGCAATAACTCCCACCTGTCTAGCTTTTGTAACAGTCTCCACTATCCCGTCGATATCCTCTGCACCATCATGGCCCTGTAGCTCCATTATATCATGTCCTGCCATGATCCCACTCATGAAATTGGTCCACTGATAACTGTATTGTAGCATAATCAATCGGTGTAGACGTGATCTTGGGCTACCAAAAATCCACTGGTTCCTATCCCCAAGTATCCAAACAGCCTTTACCTCCCAACTTAAGTTATCCTGCTTCTACGGGTATTCAGTAATCACTTTCACACACAGTTGCCCCCAGTACTCTGCAGGGTAACCTCTCGGTCCACCTGGTAACTTTCCAGAGGGTGCGTCTGTGGCTACTAATGAAAACTTAGTCCCAACATCAACAGAACAACCTAAAAAGGTGTCCCTTACCTAGGACAAGACTGTTGTAAGAGGTCTAGGTTAGCCTATGGCACCCCCAGCCTGTCTAATATGTTAAGACTCAGCCACCCAAGGTTCAATGGGGGTGGCTGGCTTGTCTACCTCAGGCAAGCAATGGCTTCACCCTCTGACCGGTTCCAAGGGAGATTCCTCCTCTAGAAGGTAACACTATAGACTCAGGTGGGCCTGCCTATTGCCGTGCTCAATCTCCTCCCCCTTTCCCTAGCCAGGCCCCCAATCTTGGTGCAGAGCGGTCTGGTTGGGACCCGCCTGCGGTACTTGCAACATAAGGTGAAGCAGCAGATGTCCCCTGCTTCTTGAGCGGGACCTTCACCCCTATTCTACGGGGGGTGGCACCTGAGGTTGACTAATTCTTCCGACTGATGGGTGCTGGCCTTCTCGTGTTTGGCTACAGGTAGAGCGCTTGGCGCAACTCGAATTCCAGCACCGAATCTTCTGGCAATTTGCTTGGGATGCACTGGTTCGGCGATCGCCCACCTTCTGCCCACGCCACACTCAATCGCCCTTTGCTAATGCTCTTCCCTGGCTCTTCAATGCACACCGCAGCTCACAACATGGCGATTCAGCCGTTGGTTATGGCTGGCCGCCGCTGTGGGTGCTGGAGGCTTCTGGAATTGCAGCCTTGGAGGCTGTGGGTCATTCTTTGGATGCTGCGCCCGCTGCTCAGCTTTTGACTCCGGGTTGTCACCTCCGAAACCAATTTGTTGCGCCCCTGAAGGGTGCCACTGGTTTCCAAAGCTTGTGGGGTCGCCACGCCCTGTGACTCGGCTGGTGACGGTACAACCAGTCCTCTCCACCATACTTGGTGGGCGGTAATGGGGTGCTCATTCCCTCGGATGCGCGGTGGGCCCAAACACGAACGGGGATCGTTCCCCGGGGCCTGTTGTATGCGGCGAGTGGAGGCGCAGCCAGGCGATGGCTCGTTGGTCGCGGAGAGACCAGGCAGTGGGCCAAAGATCGATTACATGCATAACCTGCATGCGCCTGTTTCAGGACCTGCATGCGCGCGATGCCTGATCGCGGGTCCCTCGCGATCACATCAAGATATAACAACATACAACAGTACATATTACATCATTAGGTGTTATGCGCTCATGTCCCCACCCAACATTCACCTAAATCAACTCCGTATAATCCCCGATGCTTCTATCTACCGGTCCGAATCCCATGCTAAAGTACTACAACTTCAACTGACCATAACTTCGCCGTTTCTACAGGGAATTGGACGTTTCAAAAGCCTATCAGCATTAAAGGCTCCTAAATAAGCCGATTTTAGCATATTTGCACTTTTTTGAATAATCCTAGTTTTAGAAATGCCATTTTTAGCCTATCCCCAAGTGAAATCACCACATGGCCCTCACGAGCTATGGGATTGGTTTCCTTAGCCTCTATAAAGGAGGCCGGGGACAGTGTCTCCGAATGCTGTTCTCTCCTTGCATAGTGGAAGCGTGTAACTCGCACGGTGCGAGCCACCCCTAGGTGGCTCCGAAACCAAATGATACAAGAAGATTGTTGGTGTGGGGCGCCTACCCTTTTTAAGCCACGGACCCACCTCGCCAGACACCTAGGTCCTTACAGGGATCTAGGCGGAACCACCCCAACCTACTCCCATATTATATAGTAATATATAGCCTAGTTTATGTATTGTTGCTATATCCTAAGCAGGGCGTCCCCCACATGAGGCCTATATGCATAATACCCACCATCCATGTGGAGAGCCCAACCAAACCTCCAACGGTTGTGCTGCAGGGCAGGGCAACCCCAACACCACCGGAAACTAGCGGCCGCTGACAAGGCTACAACATGATGTGACAATGCCCGATTCTTGCCCCATACATGTATATATTGCAAATCCCCTTGGTCGCCCCACTGAGTCAGGGTTCAACGGTATGTGCACCCCCCACCATCTCACTCCCTGCACTTGCACCCCCTTGCATGCCCTCTTGCCTACAGTCTGGTCAAAGCATTCTATGGAGGTGGGGTCTGCGAGCAAACCCCTATTAGTTTGGGAAACCTCTCTCTAAGATTTGCTCCACCTGCCTGCCTCCAAAATCCTCCCCTGCTGAAACGTGAGCAGACTCCTCCCACAGCCTCCATACTCTGAAATACTTTTTCGAAGACTTTCAAGCAGCATCTCTAGATAGAGTGAGAACTTTTTCCCTTGCCTCCTGATCCCCACCCGCCACCTCCAAACAATCCCCTTGGGATTGTCGTCACTACCGTGTGATTGCGAACCCCTCCAGTAGAGGGCTTCCGCTGAGCCCCATAGCTTGCCATAGGTTGAACTGCCTGATCAATGGGCATTGCTCCTATTTCTTAACACAAGGCCCTTCGGCAAGTGCTCTTGGTCCATTCGGGTGGGTTGCTAGACATTCATGTGGCATTTCAACCAATCAGTGGGCAGGCGGGTGGCTGGCATCGGGTGCGAGCCTCACAAGTCATGGTGCTTCCTAAGTGCTTCCCGTGCAGTGGGTGAATAGCTGACAGGATCACGTTGTAATTGTCCCCTTGTTGGCGTACGTTTGGGCCCTGATGACCCCTGTGGGTTCTTTGTGGCCTTTTGGCAAGTTGCTTGAGGGGTATACTTCCATTTTGTTTGCAACCTTTTGACCAAGGCCATGCCGGCCTGGAATCCTGGGTCTCATGGGGCACCAACTTGGTAGTATACACGTAAAGACTTATGTGGCATGGCAGCCATCTATTTGTTTAGATTGGCTCCATTTATTGGTGCCCCGAACAACAACAACACACAGGCCTGATGAAGATCCTTGTCATTGATGCACTCATTCATAAGCATGACAAACGTCAGAAACCCTAAGGCCCATGGTCAGTAGTGGTGCCACGTTCATAGGAGTGGCCACACCAAACCTCCCCCCCCCAAAAAACAAACCGATTCAACTGCCGGGTTGCATTCCCACACAAGAGTCACCTCCACAGCATCACCAGATGTCTAGTACATTGGTACCAATGTAACACCCCGGTGTGACGCACTGAATCACGACTCACCCTCCTACTCGCCCCCCTTTGCCTTTTGCCAGGGGCAAGGTGACACCAGGCCAAAGTGCCTTGGGCTCGCGGGTATTTAGCCTGCGGCCCCTGGCGTAAAATTACTGGATCTAGCTTTTCCAACCACTGGGCCGTGGCAGTCGTGAAGGCGCGCTCACGCCAGCCAAAAGCGCTCCCGCTGCCGTCCACCGCGAACAGAGGCTTCCGAAGCAACGCGGTCCCTGAGCGATGCCGATTGGGTGCCAGGCCTCGGCGCCGCTCGCCACCGGTTCGCCCTTCGCCAGGCAACAGCCGTCGGCCCCGCCGAGGCCCCAGGCCGCGCCGCGCCGATCGAGCGGGACCCTTCCCGCGGATGCGGACTTGTCAGGCGAAGGCGACGCATCCATCACCAGACGCTCACTCCTGGGGTCGGCCCTCATCGCGCCCGCGCTGCTGGCCGCCGCCGCCCCCTCCTGGGCGCTGCTCCCCGACGACGATGACACGGACCTGATCGAGAAGGCCAAGGGCAGGCGGCAGCAGCGCATACAGGCAGACCGAGAGGCCGAACGCAAGTTTGTAAAAGAGGGGGGCTACCGCGACCGCCGCGACGAGTCCGTTCTCAAGCCCGTGCAGACGGCGGTGTTCCAGCTGTCGCGATCCGGGGCCGCACTGGAGTCCGGCAGCCTCAGCGGGGTGGCGTCCATCATCGGGGACGGCTCCTGGGTCGGGGACTTTCGGAGGGCCGGGGAGAGGCTGAGCGCCGGTAATGCCGCGGCGGAGAGGTCGCTGACGCAGGTGCTGAGCGGCGTGGGGGCGCTGCAGGCGGCTGCCAAGAGCGGGGGCCTGGTGGAGTCCAAGAGGGAATTTGTGGCCGTCGTGTCCGCGATGACCGCTTGGGCGCAAGATGCCGGTGTCGGCGGGGACATCAAGGGGCTGTGAATTGGTGAGTGATGGGCAAGCAGTCAGTTTGGCCCAATTGCAGCTGTTGGCACAAGCATGGCGACCCATTGGGATGTTGCGAGGCGAACGGCATGGACGGGGACGGCCTTCCAACACAAACCATTTGGGGCTGATGTGCGCTTGCACGACTGACTGACCTGTTTCACAGACAGGGAAGGGCTGTTTTGTTGATACTGGGCCCTGATTGATGGCTATGCTCACAATCATTCTTTGATTGGCAGATCTCAGGGGATCTGCCTGCATCCAATTTAAAAAGCGAGGTTGTGGAAGTGTTGACTCTTCATACAGATTCTGTGGTCTCCTAGCACCTTGTGCATGGTGTGCTTGACAAGCACTTGCATAAGCACAATGATCCATTTGTGGCTTGCCATTTGTGCTGGAGTCCAGACATTGGGTATGTCCATTGTCAATACCTCCATGTGTATGGTTCTGTTCATCTTGCCTGTTCCCCGCAAGTCATCTATCGCTGAGTTCCACTCTAATCCAACCTTTGTTTTTTTGCATGTTGCACAGCAGAGCTGAAATTCAGCAAATTCACATCGCAGTGCAGGGCGGAAAAGCGCGCAGTTCAAGCTGGGTTGGAAAGTCGCATTGGCAGCGTTCAAAAAGCAATGCCCTGAAACCCAAATCTGCCGCTCTGTCTCAACAACGTTGTGACTGTAGAAACGAGTCCAACAAGCAATGGGAAATACTTGGGCCCACAGCATATTGCGAATTTGCAGCAATCCAAACAGCTGACTTGGCAATGGAAGATATCGTTTCCACAGGGTGAGTCAAAGTCTGAGCATCAGTTGGAAAGAAATATTTAATAAATGGCGAGCTGCATACGTCTATGCATTTGTTGTTCTGCACATGGGGCATTTGTTGTTCTGCACATAGGGCACCATTCACCATTCTGCTGGCCACCAATAGTCCATCACAGCAGATGTGGAGCACAGAACAAGGCCAGGCGGTCAGAGACTCATCGAGTTGCATGAGGGCCAGCAGGGAGAATGCTGCAGAAAGCACAGCCATACTCATGTTTCCAGCGGTGCAGTGCTGCTGTTGTCTATCATTCACTGCCAACAATCCATCCATTTGTGCCGCTCGAAAGGAATACAGCGGTGCCATGTCCATGTTGTACTGAGTACCACAACCAGCAAGACGGCTGTGGGCAGGATCCCTTCGACGCTGTTTACATCGTTTGGTTTGAAGGCACCTCCCAAATATGCACTCTCCCATATGTGTACCCTGAGAACAACATCTGGCAGACCAGGCCAGAGAGACACAGTATGGAGGGCTCGTCTTGGTGTATTTCCCTTGAGAATCGGGCCTCTCTTCAGCCACAAGGCTCTTGCTGCAATATAGCATAACTGAAGCTCAATATGTCATCGCCACTTTCAGCATACGAGCGTCCGGGCAAAACAAGAAGCCCAGCTCCCAGAAAGTCTTTTACAGCGTAAGACAACCTTGAAACTCTTTGGGATCCCTGAAGTGCAAACAAATTCAAACACATTTATGCGGCAATGCAAGGCCCTTGCAATGGGCCTCAGATCAGCTGCAGGAGCCAGTCCCGTCCAGACTTCCTGAGTTCGAAGCTGGTTTCCAAACCCCTCTGGAGGAGCACCCACAACACATGATCACATCTCACCTTTCCAGGTCCCAGATCCTGATGGCTGAGTGAGTTGCTGCACACAACCAGTAGTGGTTGGGAGAGAAGCACAGTGAGTGAGTGATGTCACCAGCATCAAGAGAGTACATCCCCTTGCTTTCTGCAAGATCCCACAGCATGGTCACACACTCTTGCAGGTAAACACACACTGCTAAGGTGGCAGAGCAATCTGGAAGACGTTGAGTTCCAGTCCAAGGGCTGGGTGCACAGTGTGAACAGGAATACTTGATTCTAGGGAGCAGCTCATCCAAACTCAATGCTACAAAGATGTGCTTCCTGCAATTAACTGACACCATGGATAACTGGGCAAGGAGGATTGCAGAATTAACGTCCTGCACAGGAAGAGATTAACCAGTACCTGTCGTTTCTCTAAAGAACAAAGCTGAATGTGGTGCCTTAGTTTGCTTCACCAAAGGTGCAATGTGGACGTTGTATGGTCCATCAGCCAGTAAGTGGAAGATGCCATTGGCTATCATACTGCACTGTGATGCCAAAAACATGGAGTATTACCTTCCCACCAGATGCACAGAGAGAGCCATCTGGAGAGACTGAGATGGTGTTGATGTAGCCAGTATGGCCAACCAAGTCCGTCTTCAGTTTGCAGCTGGTCAGATTCCAAACCTGATCTGTGCAAAAGCACAACAGCCATTTGAATGGCAATTCTGCCGAGAGGCCATATCAGCAGCTTTTCCAGGCTCACATATATCAGTATGGCGTATCCCACAAATGCAAGAATGTGTGCACAGTGGCACAAGTGCAACTGCCACAATTCATGCACACCGCCATAAACGAAAACAATAATCAATGCACAGCACACTGCATCACCATGCATGCAAGGCCACAACAAAACACATATTTAGAGTTCCCAGGAACTTGGCAAGCATCATCTTGGCATCTTAATAATCGTGCAGCAGGCCTCGCGGACAAGTGGTCAAGCTAGTTCCCAACAGTGACGTGAATCCTCACGCTTGCGGCAAGCCACAGGTTTGCATCAAAGGCAAAACAATTGCCATCTGCTATTCCATAGGTAGCTGTGGACCAGAGTACACATAAAGCTGGAATGATTGGAAGCAATGCTAGATTCCATTGATAAATCTACTGAGGGTGGGAATGTGGGCAAGGACACTTGTTGCTCTCCCAGGGAGAGTACTTGCTCCCAAGTGTGCGGCGAACTGACTATTTGCATCTCAGGCCAGGTGTGCCTTTCCCAGTCACTTGATGATCATGGTGCAACAGATGGAGTCCTTTTACTTTTCCTTGTGCCTGTCAGCTTGGACGCAGATGAGGCTAGAAGCACCCCAGAGTTGCCATTGAGAACAGAAACACGATAGCCATCACTGTGTGCACCCAGCCTTTGAGATTTTGACCACAATCCCTCAGTCTGCCACTCATTCGTTGCACACGAGCCATTAACACTCCCTACCTGCTTATCCCATCCAGCAGACACTAGCATGGGTTTTGTTGTGTCTGGAGAAAACCTAACACAGGAGACCCACTCCGTATGGCCATCTTGGTCACCCATTGTGAATTTGCACTCCCCAAGAGTATTCCAGATCTTGATAGTCTTGTCACGAGCAGCTGAAACAATCTGCAGCAACAAACTGTTGCTTGATCTTCACAATCAAGCCACATCCATGCCACATCAGCACAAACAATGCATTCAGGTTCCATTCCCTGCCATTGTTGCAAATCGCTCATTCCAAGCAGTCCTTAAACCAAAACCCTTGCACCTTGCGGGCGATGACCAGGCAAACATACCAAACACTGGGAATGTAGCGCACAGCTATTGGCACGTCAACCGCCACAGCGGGCCTCAGTGCATGGTACATCAGGTCGTGGCAACAACCACAACAACCAGGATCAAACCCAAAACTTGCAGAGCCAGCAACAGTGCTGGGTAGGGACCCTGTTTTGGCCTGCAATGAAACCGTGCACGCTGTCTGGAAAAGGACAGTGTCTGCAACTTGATGGGCAGTTTGATGTGACCTCACCATGCACACATGTCAATATGCAGCAATGCAATCAGCCATGCACCCATTTCAACATTTCTTGTGGTGATGGACAACAAGTCGGAAGGGAGATCGCTGGGTCGCCCAGCGCCCAGCCTGGGCGCTGACCCTACCTGGCGATTATCGACAGAGAATGCGACACTGAGCACGTCCTTGGTGTGGCCAACAAAGTGCCTGGATGTCGTTCCTGCGTTGAGGTCCCACAGCCGGAGGGTGCCATCCCATGAGCCTGACAGCGCAAACTGGCCATCCAAAGAGATGGTGACGTCTTGCACGGAGTGTGAGTGCCCGTGCAGTGACTTCAGAGGGTAGCTCACCACCTTGGGACGGGCTATGTGGTCGTCAGGCTCCGTAGCTAACCGCCAAAGCACGAGCGTCTTGTCCCTAGCAATTGCCCAATCAGGCGGAAGAATTTCAAAGCCCAGCCCGCCCCAAACAATGGTCTCTCACCCTTGCAAGTCAGGCACAACCGGGCCCAAAGTCTTGTGACCAACCGCCGCCCAATCGCCCCCAATCAGCTATGTCACTATTCTGAACAGACCGGCGCACATAAATGGGGCAGGGATCAGGAGTCCTCAAGTCGTCAAGCTGCTGTCTGTGGATAGCGCTTCCAGTCGTTGCCATCCCGCCCGTGTGACACACAGGCCAGTGATCGCCATCTGCCCTGTTCGCACCTTGATCCCGTTATGATCTTGTCGGATCCGGGGTCCATGGGGCAGGCAATGGATGTCACCCAGTCCGAGTGACCCTCGAACTCACCCGCATTTCTAGTGCTTCCCCCATGCTTGCAGCTTTCCTGGTCAATCGACCTGCTGTTCGGGTCGCCAATTAATGGGGCTCATCAACAAGTTAGTACATTAATGACATCACTCAGCTGGCGACACGTGATGTCTAGATATGGTGCAGAGGGGATGTCGACAGCCTCAGCACCTTCGCCACACTGATCACCACCAAGCAGGTTGGCGCTCAATGAGGTGGGAAACCCCAGAGTCATCAGCCAAGCGTGCTACATAACTTTCTAGTATTGCAAGCTCAAGGCACTCAGAGCGCACGGATATGACTTCGATGACAAAGATAGACTATGGCAACTTGACATCCTACGCCCAAAGAGACCACTAGGATATTGTAAAGATGCTGAGCACAACGCCAATACGTGGCAGTGCATCACACGGAGACATGGCTCAGATACGCCAAGAGAACGCCTTGGAGTGCCAAGGAGCACCCACGTTGCCATTGAACACGTGCGTTGTTGATTGCCTTGTTCTGTAATAATAATGATGATGATGATGACGATGATGATGAATGCCTTAATTGCATAGCGTTCATCATCATCATCATGATTTTTTTACAGAACAAGGCAATGAGGTAGCCGTCAGCTTCCTATTTTGTCTGAGCAAAGCAGAGTCGGTGATGGATTCATTGGAATCTATTGAGAAATACAAACTAAATCTATCATCTATGAACTTTCGATGCCTAGAAGTGATAATCGATGGTACATAGCGTTCACTAAACCCAACTCCGCTCCCTGCAGCATAAACATAATGTCAACAGCCTGTGCCACCTTTCGGTGATGTAGGTCAGAAGCAAAGTAAAGAGACGTCCATGTAGAGAAAGATTCATGTGCAGAGGTGGCTGCTGACTGGGAGCAATAGAGTCATCAGAATGTAGTGTCTAGTGTCAGAATGTAGCGTAAGGATGATGATGATCATGATGACACGTGCGTTTTCTTAGGGGCTGCCCGTCTGGGGGTCTGCCATGGACTGCGGCGAGACGGAGCCGGGAGGGGCGCGTGGAGGCGTCACATGGTTGTTTGATGGAAATATGCCTCGTGGGGGATTACATGGTTGCTGACCGAGGGAAGTGTGGCAGTTTGATGGGAATGTGGCCTCTAAGGCATTATGTGGTGGCTGATTGCGAGCAGTGGGGCGTACCGGGTTGAGTTGCAGTGAAACGGCAGGTGTGGCAGAAAGATTCGGGGTATCAAAAGAGCATCTCTTAAGAATGGGGTGTATTTGCCAGAACTTGGGGGGTTACAAGTACTGGGGGCGTGGCGAAAGCTGAGGGGAACTTTGTATTGTTGAACTCGGCCAGGCAGTTGTAAGAACGGTTGCACGGCGTTTGCGTGTGCCTCTCGCGGCGGTCTAGGCACTCAGCCTGGCTGCCTCACTCCCCTGGCCGTGTGTGCAACATTCGCCGCGGCCTGAGTGCAATAGCGCTCGACCTTTTCGAAGGTCGCGGCCAGTCTGTGCCTTTTTTGAGCCGCTTTCTTTGCCGTTCAAGACCAGCACTGCCAGCGCGGTCGAGCTGCTGGCCAAAAGTGACCAACTTTCGTTGCTGCACAGCCTCGTTGAGGTGGAAAGAAGTATCTTTCGTGTACTGTATCGCTACGCTGTGGACAAGGCTGCTCCGACCCGTGGGGCTGACCTATGCCTTGACCTCGTTGACCTTTGGGGAGTGGCTGCGACTGGTTGTGGCCCTTTGAGGGGCAGTTGTGAGAAGTTCTACCTGCGCGCTTGCAAGCTCGACGTCCAATTGGATGTTTGCCGCTCATCTAAAGCTTCCCTTGTTGTCGCTGATCTTTCTGGTGGTTGACATCGTCGTGGCAACAGTTCTTCGTGAAGAGCCTATTCGTGCGAGGGGCACAGGTTGTCCGTTGAGTGCACCCTCAATTGACGTGGTGCTGAGGCTGTCGTCGTGGCTCAGCGTCCCGTTCAGGGGTGATTTGACTGCACTATCTCCAGGGATGACAGCCAGAATGGACTGCCATCCTTTACACTTCTCAGAAAGTGTCGGGGAGCAGATGTCAATACACGAGGCACGTCGGCCTGAAGTCGAAATTCAGGCGCCCCCGTAGTAACCTGGCAGCACCTACCAAGGACAGCTCCGGACAGATGACTTCGACGGGCATCCCCACCACCTGCGCGCAACCTCCACTCGCAATGGCGAAGTTGCAGTGTTTCATTTTTTTTGGCTTTTTCATTTCCATTTTCCATTTCTCCACGTGAAGGCAACGCCAACCGCAACACTAAACGCTTATCATTATCGCCTACGTCCAGCCACTGCGGCAAGAGCAGCAGCAGCCTTCCATAGCACAGCGATTGTCCCGAATCGTTCATTTATTATACCACTAATGCACAAATGTAGTATCGGTTTAAAGTTCTCCTTGATAAGGGAAATATCGTCCTGCGGTTACTTTCCATGTTCTGCGCGCGCCTTGTGCCTCACCCTCAAGCCACTCATGCCGGTTTACCAAATTGAGGACCGCTCTCGGGGCCCGCTGGATGGTTTGCTCCCAGAGCAATACGATTGCACCAAGCGCACTGCGATTCTAAAGCAGCGGGACGTCCCTGTACTTGTTTCGACATTCTTTGGACGAGTCGGTTTGGAGCACAGGCATGCACTTCATTAGATTCGTGGGCTTCATGCGGGGAGTGACACCTTTTGCACGTGGGGTAAACATATAGCTGCACGTGTATGATGCCCGCCTGACGCATTGTGCGCACTGTAGGCGTTGCCCAGGCGGCACCTTCGCTGGCGGCTGACCAAGCAAAGGGGTTTGTGGCCGCAAACAGTACACGCAGCTCAGATTGGCCAGTGTGACACTGGCAGCATCGTTGCTATTCAGGGTCATCCAAAAATGGTACTCATGCACTCGTGCAGATAGCATGTGCTGCCTTTCTCAACGGCAAGCTTTCTGTGCTGCAGCAGCGTGAGACGCCACATTGGCATCCACCACTGTCGGAGCCAATTGGGCTCTTGGCAGCGTCTTGGCCACCAGTGTCTGCGTTCGTGGTCAGTCCTAACACACTGGTAACGCGCACAGCTCTCCACACATGTTCGACCACTGTATGAACAATCGGAGAGACTGGAGAATCGCAACTGGGCAGAAGAGAGTCCTATCCGCAAGGCCTGTGTACGGCTGTTCCCATCCACAACGAAATGTGCCGGCAGACGCAGCCGCCTTGCGTGCACAACCCTACAGCTCACCCCTATCTTGCGGCCATTTCTTTGGCCAGCTTCTCCGCCTTTTCTTGGACTTCGTCGATGTTGCCCACCATGTAGAATGCCATCTCTGGGAGGTCATCGTCTTGCCATACGCCCTTGAACCCATCGTCTCTTCAGCCTTTTGTGCGAACTCAGCAACGGCGAATGGCTGATCTTTGTCCGCGCCCGCGCAACGGTCATCTTGTCATCCTCAGACAACTCGTCCATCCCCAGGATGGCGATGATATCCTGCAAGTTCTTGTAGTCCTGTACAGCAGACAAACCACTTGTTAATGGCACACAATTAAGTGTGAGAAGCAGTTTCGCCTTCAACATCACCAATGAAAACTATCCAACCCCAAACGCATCAGCTTTGCCGTGTGACAAGTTCCTTGATGCTTGGCAATACTTACCAATTCTATCCAACAATATTTTCTGGAAACTTCATTCGCACAAATTCTCCAAAGGAGTACATGCATAAGGCTTGGGACGAAGCCCCAGCGCCCTTCTGTCACTTACTTTGGCACACACTACGCAAGACTGTGCACAGCTGACACTCTTGGTATTAGGGTTACGATTATCACTCGGATCTATGGATCTATCTTTTTGTGAAAAGATACATTGGAAGAGCCAACAGCCAACAATCGTGCACAGGGTTTGCAGTCTTCATCTCAGGCAAGCAAGGGACTGTCCCAAGGTCCTCACCATGAGTTCCTGTCAGTATATGCTGTCCTAACGCATTGCCAATTCTACTGTAGCTGCTGGGAATGGCTTACCTGAAGCACTTTCTGCACACCACGGGCCACATCGTAGTGCTCCTGGCCAATGATTCTTGGGTCCAGCAATCGAGATGTGGAGTCCAAGGGGTCGACAGCTGGGTAAATGCCAAGTTCTGCAATCTGCCGGGCCAACACAGTGGTGGCATCCAGGTGTGCAAATGTGGTGGCAGGGGCAGGATCAGTCAAATCATCAGCAGGCACGTACACAGCCTGCCAAATGCAACAAATAAAAACTGTTAATGCCTTCAATTAAGCCAAGCACAGCCGCAGACACCTATGCACAGATTGGTTGTCAATCAGCCCCTAACTAAAGACACTTTTGGCCTCCAGAATTACCAAGTGGTACCAGTGAACATGCATAGATGGAGTTCTGACCACAAATACAAGCACATCAGCACCACAGTCAAACCCTTGCGGCCCTTGCTCCAGCAGAGTCTGCCTTATACACCATCTCCTTTCGCCATAAATGCATGCGCCACTATCAGCACCAGTATGGCAGTGAACAGCAGGCTCTGGAATAATTTTGCACTGCACCAAGGGAAAGCAAACCTACTTGCATTTCTGCATACACAGACCCCTGAAAGGATGTCTAAGTGTTCTACATGCATTTCCATGTTGTGAGCATTCGCAATGCCCACAGAGACCTCAATGCAACCATTCGTACATAAAAATGAGCACATCAGATGCATTCTTGCTCAGGAGGAGGGTGCCCACTCGACAACAAATTTCCTCCTGTTCCAGGATATTTCCTTGACAAGGGACAGAAAGTTCATGAGCATGCACATCTCCCAGAGATTGGCAATCTTGCAGGCAATACAACACCACAGAATAGCCACAACCAACAAGAGCAAACAAGGCACTTTGTGTTGGTTGCACACAAATGCCACACCTGCACCGATGTGATGGAGCCCTTCTTGGTCGTGGTGATCCTCTCCTGGAGGTTACCCAAGTCCGTAGCCAAGGTGGGCTGGTAGCCAACAGCAGAGGGAATACGGCCCAACAAAGCTGACACCTCAGAGTTGGCCTGTCCAGACACAAGCACATTGCTTTAGGCTGGTGCTTCCTACCCCTGAATGTCCAAGTTAAAGCAACACACACTCACAACTTCAAGCATTTTGTCCATTGTGAAGCAACAGCACTTGCTGCAATGCAGAATGATACTCGTTTGCGAGGGAGTTTACAGATTTTAAATTGCCAGCAAGCACATAGACAGGCAAGCATCCCATTAGTGAATGTGAATGTAAGTGCATCCATAACAGAAGGGAACCACCCAATGCAAGATGTGCCTTTTGTGGCATGGGACCACAGCTTCGCGATGTCGATCTGTCCAATGCACTGTGATGGGCAAGGCCCTTACCCTTGAGCGCCTCCCTACATACTTGCCCAAAGGGTTTTTGAAACATGCCAACATGCCTATGGCACCATAGCACAGGTGGACAGTCCCCTACACATCCAATCCTGTACATGCATTCTTGCCCAAGTCCAAAACAAATTTCCAAAGGGCTTCCAGTTTACTGAGTAGAACACTTGCATGCATGGGCCATATCGTTTCAACCATACTGTTGCTTTTCTTACACAACATTACACAGACTGGCGATACGCCATTGCAATATGATGACCAAGGCAGCACTGTGCATTTTGCCAACGCTTGCCTGCATGTGCCCATGCTGGAGACAATTCCCACAGCATTTAAAATCAACACACATTCAACACAGGCCAGTGCATCCCACATATTGAAGCAAAGACAACGTGCACAAGGGAACATAAACGTGCGTTGTGTGGCATTGTGGATATTCACATACACTTGTGCTCACCTGCGTGAAACGGAAGATATTGTCAACAAAGAACAACACATCCTGCCCCTCTGAATCCCTAAAATGCTCAGCAACAGTGAGCCCTATACAGCAACAGGGGCACACCAGAGTGTTAGCATGCAATGTTGCAGGTTGCAATTACCCCAATGCCCGTATCAGTGCTGGGATCAGCCGATGGGGAAGAAAAACTAAGCACTTGCAGTGCCTATGCAGCCAGAATTGAACCTATTCAAACACTGTCAACAATGAGTCCATTCTAAGGGGCATCCTCCCACTGAAGGCCCTGCAAGTGACAAAAAGTTCAGCAGGCAGATAAACAGAAAGCAGCCCATGGACAATGGAACATATACCTGTGAGGGCAACCCGGGCACGGGCACCCGGAGGCTCGTTCATCTGACCATAGACCAACGTGCACTTGCTCTCAGCACGCTGATCACCCAATTTGATCACTCCCTGCAATACAACTGTCCATGTTCAAGCGATGCACCATGCAACGACACAGCTCAAGCACAATTGGCAAGTCTGAGAGCTTGACCTGGGCATTTGCATAAAACGAGTTGTGGGTAGTGCAGGCTTCCCCAGCGATGTACACACAGCGTCCACAAATCAGAAAAACACAGACAGCAGGTTGAGTGCACTGAAGCCATTATGCACTGGACCAAATTGCTGCCATCAATGGCTGGGAGAGACATGGCAGCTTGTTCATCAGCCTGCCGGGCAGGCAACGCCCCACGACTAGGATCGGCACAAGACAAGACTCACAGATTCAACCATCTCCTTGAACAGATCGTTGCCTTCTCGTGTCCGTTCTCCAACACCAGCAAACACAGAGAAGCCACCTGCGCAAGCATCATTTGTCAAAAGGTACCAGCACTTTTCAACTGCAGCAGCTCGAGCCAGCAGGGCATTCTTGTGAGCACTTGAGAAGCACAGCCTGCACTCAAGGACAAATTCGTGAGCATGCAGCAGGATCAACTCTGTATTGTCCGTGCAGCCCATGTCCTGCAGGCTGATCTGGACAGATGACATCAAGAGGACAACATCAAGAGCCCAGTGCTACCACCCAACTCCGCGATGTCGACAGGCAATAGACACACATGCACACACCAACAATACAAAACTAGCGTTGTCAGAAAATATGGACATATATGCGATGGAAACCTGGGTTCCAGAGTCTCCCGCACCATGTGCCTTTGCAACATTGTTGATGAGCTCCATGATAAGCACTGTCTTCCCCACGCCAGCCCCTCCAAACAGCCCGATCTTGCCACCCTTCTGGTAAGGGGCCAGCAAATCCACAACCTAGTCACACGACAACCTTCAGCTTGGATCCAGTTGCCAACAGACCATGAGCACTTTCTGCTTCACCAGGGATGTCATGCACAACTGTCAGCCCCCAGGACCACCTACAATTCTATCATCCAAGGCGATCAGGCATGAAAGAATGACCAATCATGAGCTTGCAGGTCTGAAATTTGCGAGCAACCCACCTTGATCCCTGTCACAAGTGGCTCAACATGGGTGCCCTGCTCCACAAATGATGGTGCATCGCGATGGATTGGGAGCTGGCTCTTGCTCACTGCAGGTTGACAAACACAGGTTGCACATCAAAAATGCCCACGTTTCAACATCAACCAATCTCTTTTGGATGCGAGGTGACAGAAGACCAGATCAGCAGCAAATTTTCAAGAGATCGCTCCACAGAGATTTGATTGCAACTCAGGCACTGTTGGACCATGTCCTTGCATTGTGTCCCTACCTACAGGACCCGCCTCGTCCACTGGGTCTCCCACCACGTTCATAATGCGGCCCAGAGTTTCCCTCCCGACAGGAATCTGCAGCCACAGGCGACCAACAACGCATGAGTCTAAGCATTTTTAAACGCCAGAATCCCCGAATTGTATGGTTCGTCCTCGAAGCCAGGGCCCCTCTCGGTAGAAACCACTCCGGTGAGTTTCGGAGAGCCCCATGCGTTAAGCACACACCATGAGCGAAACCAATTCCGCGCCCAAGCGCCGGCGTTCAGATGCATTCGGAAGGACTGCGCCATGGTCTCAGCTACATGATCAGCGAGATCAGTAGCTAAGCGGACGCGCAAGCACTCACGTTGATGGGCGAACCGGTGTTAAAGACGCCCTGGCCTCGGATGAGCCCATCCGTGCTATCCATGGCAATGGTCCGCACGGTGTTTTCCCCAAGATGCTGGGCCACCTCCAGCACCAGCCGATGCTCCGAGTCCTCGACCTCCAGCGCGCTCAGGATGGGAGGCAGCTCACCCTCGAACTGGACGTCCACGACGGCGCCAATCACCTGCGCACGCGGCGCTCAACAGACGTCAGGCAACAGAGAAAAGAACTCCACCAACCATGCACGCACCGCTCCGGCAGGACCTCCAACAATTGGGTCGCGCGGCCCACAAGGCGAGCATGAGCGGCGGCGAAAGCATTGGCAGGGGATCGAACGCCGGGGCCATCATGAACGCCCTGATCAGGCTGTCTCTCGCCGGGGGAAGGGAACCCTGCGCCCCAGATCAAGACCGCAGCGGCCAGCGACGCGCGCGCACTCGCCTGCGTGACGCGACCGGTCGCCTCCGAAGCGGCCACGGCCGGCTCCGCAGCGAAGCCGCGCGACATCGCCGAGGCGGCGAGGCGGATGCCGTACAGCGCCGTGGGCGCCGCCTCGCCCAGCGCGGGACCCGAACAGCCGGCCGGGGCGTGCAGGGCGGCGCCATTCAGCGCCCCATTCTTCAGCGACCGCGCCACTTGCGCCGCCGCCAGGCCGGCGGCCCTCCTCATCGCCATGCCGGCGAGCGGGGCCCCCAGCGGTCTGGAAGGGGGGACTGCTCACCGCGGAGCGGGGTGGGGGGCGGGGTGGGGAACGGGAGGCGAAACAATCCGCCCCCGCATGACCGCAAGGAACATGCAGCGGGGTGCCCCAAATGATCACGGAGGGTGGGGTCAGTCCAGTAGCCGGTGCAAGATTCGCCAACGGGAGTGTCGTTTGGACTTCTGCGCGGGTTGATGAGGCGTTTGTCGCTGCGCGTGGAGGCCCCGTCCCCGAGGAAGCTTTCCCGGGTGTGGGTTGGGCGCTGGTGAACTCCTGCCGCGCTGGGGGGGCCGAGCGAAACGTGGTCAGGTAATCTCCATGCGTTGTTGGCCAGCTGCGTGTGTTGGTTGGTTCCGCTGGGTTTTGTTCCAGTGTGTTGTTGCTGATCAGTTTCGGGGGAGGCGCAATGTTGACAGGGACAGCGCCATCTTCCCTTGATGGATAGCCTCCGATACGTCCCAAACCTGGAATTCCGTCGGATAAATGAGGCCAATGCGGCAGACACGGATCACGACGGCCACCACTGCCGTGGGGACGACAGGACGCCGTTGTAGAGAGGCGCTAAACGGTGGTAACCGTCGTTGAATAATTTGCTCTTGGTGTTGTGCATTCTGCTGGAGAAGAACAAGTACGATGGCACCCAGCCTCAGCAGGATAGTAGGCTTGGCACATCATGTCCATACGACTGGCAATACGCAGGAAGCAACAAAATTGGTCTTTCAGGTCTTTGGAGAACCAAACCTAGCTTGGAATCTCCCAGGAAAGCTCCATCCCCTACTAACAAATTGCCATCCATATGGACACTTGTAAATCCAGCCACACAGATCAAACCCCCGCTGTTTGCCTTGGCAGACGCTGTAAACACACATGTACAAACTATGCACTCCAACTATGCTGCTGAATGTCCCCTGTCCAGCTGGCTATCTACATAATATCATACCAAAGTGAACCCGCCACTGCCACTGCCACAAAAGCGAACCGTCACTGCCCACTGCCAACCAGCCTGCCATTCGCGTCTATGACATCACAGCTCTTGGACTGCACACTGATAATGTTTGCTTCATCGAGGTTCGTGCGGCTTGAATCCAAGGGCAATCGCCACCCTTGTTGACATCTTCCTTACCTTGCTCCTTGTTCCTGCACTGCGCCCCTGCTTGGCTTCCTGTTTCCTTCTGAAGTATCTCTCCAAATTACTTAGACTTAGTTCCAAAGCTGCCAACTCCGATTCCAAGTCATCGAAAATTGCCTTCAGCCCCTGGAGTTGAACAAAAAGGCATGCAGCTACCTTTTAGTCTGCTGTGCCGGGCAGGTGCACATGGCACGCCGCCTTCTTTAGTTTTGCATGGAAGGCAGCTCGACACTGCCATGGGATCATCACAGTTTCTGCAACCACGATTGCAGACACCTTGGCCTCCATTGTGATGAACAATCAAGAAGACTCATGTGTTTGGTGTACTGAGTTCAGCAGTGAATACTGCAATGGTATAGCAATGACTACAGCAATGAACATCTTTGGGGTATACGCAATGACTTGCTGCTATAATGCTGACCAATGAAGATGCAAACTGAATGGGCAGGACAAAACACAGTTCCTGCATCAACACATTTGCTGCTTTGCAGCAACCCCATCAAGAGGATACACCCAGGCATTCAACAATCGCTGCAATGCAAATGCACAATCTCTGGCACCGTTAGCGACCTCAAATCTCCTCTCACTGTGGATGAAATTCCAGCTACTGCAGAGAATAGGGAGCCAGCTGACACAGGATATGTTACTAAACTCCTGTAGACCACAAATTGCCTGAATAAATGAAAAGTGGCCCCACCTGAGTCTCGTCCACCAAACATTCCATCTGTCTGAACTTCACCCGGCCTTGCTTCAACAATCTAACGAAACCACGCGATCTCAGGAGACGAGCGGCAACCATCAGATCATCGAGGTGCAGGAAGTGTTTGTTCATTTTCTTTTCCGCCCGCTGTAGCTCGAGAAATTCCCGCTTCTCCCGTGCAAGCAACTCACGTCTCAAACTCTTGTCCATGGATGTTTGAAGCTTTAGGGCATGTTTCTTCAGTGAGTTTCCATAAGAGGTGGGGGTTCTTTCAAGACTAGCCTTGCACCGAAGCATCAATAGGCATCAGTTCAACACATCAACCACAATCTCCACTGACTTCTTTGAATAAAATGGAGAAGATCAAAATCACAGCTTGAGGAGGCACCAAAGCTTCTTATTTGGAAGTTAAACTTGTGCACAGCTTTGTCTGCATATGTTCAGCCACTGGCTACAGCATGTGCATGAAACTGCAGACACGAACATAGTATCACACACATTAACTACCATCTCTTCATGTCAACTTCCAAGATCATCTGGCATTGGACATGACTGCATGTGGTCGTTGGATTGTGGATATAATATACATCCTCTGTCCCGCAGTAAATGTCGTCTGTTTGAAAGACAAATTTGTTGTGAAAATGCATTAAAATTGCAAAAGGAGGTCATAATCGGAAAGATTGGGTTCCAAAATCCATAACTACCAATTTTCAAGAAGATAAAATGAGACCTGATCCCTCTGAGCGTTGGGAACAAGGTAAATTTTGGTCATTTTTGAGGGCAGACATCGAGGTTTACTAGGTACCCTGCTACAGGCTGATGCCAAATCCGCAATTCTTAATGGATTGACTTGATTTTTGACCGCATACTCCAAACTCATAATCACAGCTTTGGGTCAAAATTGCACAAAAAGATATGGTCTTTAAGATGGAGAAAAAAGTGCCAAAATCATACATGACATTTAATATGGGACAGATGAAATAGTTATTATGGGTATGACAAATGTTCCAAGCTCCCGATGCCATGTGGTCCCCCGCACAGGCACAGTTTACAAGGCCCTGTTTGAGTACTGGCCAAGATCCACAACAGAAAGGGAAGTTAACAAATCAACTGTCTGCCTGACACAGTTTGTTGGCAACCATGGCGTACCCTCAGCAATTCCAATGCATGCAAACACTGTTTTGGCAGGTCCTTACGCTGCACTCCCCCTTTTGTGCTATTGATGGCACTGGTGACATTTGGGAGATCAAGTTCACTGGGTTCAGATTGTTGCTACAAGTCGTAGTTCTGTCATGCTTGTTCCTTTTCCAACGTCCCATGAGATTTCCGAACAGTGCATTGTTGCAGTTGGCAGTACTGTTGCACAGTGCATTGTTCACTTGCATACACCCAACCCTCGGTGCACTCACTTGGTTATCATTCAGTCTGTCTTGAAAGCGAGTTCTTATGAGTTCCAACTCGTGCTCCGTGTGGACAAAGTGTTTGATGATGTCATCAACATTCTGAAGCAACTGGGACAGCAGGTCCTCGACCAGTTCAACTCTGCTGGGCACAGAGCTGGTGCCGCAGGTTTTCATTCGTTCCTGCAATGTACACAGACGCCCGCTTGGAAAGTAGGCAACGCTGCTCAGTAAAACCATACATGGTATGCCCTAGGAATGCGCAAAGGAGTGCATCGGTCAAAATGTCTTGGCTGGTGTAAGTGTCCAACAATACACAGCATGACAGCCTAAGGTAGAGGATCGCCGCCTCCCTGCAGATCTTCATCAGGATTCGTTCATATGCGTTATCGAAGTGGCCTAGCGATACCAGTCTGGGAAAATTGCGGTGTGCACCCACTACGAACAGTCACCGTGCCGTTTCCAGCCTTTGCGCCGGCGACCCAGCAACATACAGGCCACCCACCATGAACGGGTCCAAAGACTGCCCGGCAGAGAGTGACTCCCGGCAGCGGCCCCACGGAGGGTCGCCGCCTGGACACCGTTGAGAAGCATTGGGCGCTGTGCACCAACAAGCGCACAGACAATCGCTCAACCTAACCGTGTGGTGCACTGCGAACCGCGCACCAGCCTATCGTGCTTTCCTTTGCACTGTGGCCCACCTTGTAATCCCTCCACCTCTGCGTGAAGTTGGTGCCTATGACTGATATCGGCAACGCCAGTATGAGCAGGCTGATGAGCATGAGGATCCCCGAGATTGCCTTGCCCGCCATTGTGACGGGCACAACATCCCCATAACCCACTGTCATGAGGGTCACCATGCACCACCAAAAGGTGTCCGGAATGCTCCGGAAGGGCGTCTCCCGGGGTGTGTCGTAGTCGCGCCTCCCTACATGAGGCTCGCGAGATCTCACAAAGTATCCCAGCTCCTCATTGTAGTGTCCACGCTCGACGTAGTACATAACAGTCGACGACATGATGACCGCGATGAACAGTATGAACAGGAGGACCATGAGCATGTCCAACGAATCCTTCATCACATTGGTGACGATGTTGATCTTTCTGTACCGCTCCCCAACCTTGAATATTCGGACCAGGCGAATGACCCTCAATATCGGAAGGTTCTCGCCCAGGTGGAATGTAGCAAAGACCAAATCGAGATACCAGGGAACGATGGCCAGGAGGTCCACAATGTTCAGGGGACCTTTCAGGAACTCCATCAAGTTAGGCGTGGACACCAGCTTCAGTACGTACTCCAGTGTGAACACGGCAATGCATGCCGTTTCAATGTAGTACGCCGCATTGCTGTGCGAGCTAAACGACGCCACAGTGGTCACGCACATTGTGACTGACGACACCAGTATTGTGAAGATCAACAGTAAGGAGACCACAGTTGCAGCCCGACTCGATTTGGCGTCCGTCATGAGCTGCCAAATCTGTCGCCTCCTCCGTTTCCACTGACCTGCATGTGCAGCTGTTTCGTCAGGAAATTGAAAACACGGCAGATCACATTCTAACTTGCGCCTTTGGCAAAGGGATCCTCTTGTTGTTGAATGTTGCGGCGGCAGACACCGGTGGATCTGCACGCATGGGTACCGCAGATGGCTTGCTCTCCATTCCAACGTTGCTTGGCGTTCTGTGTTTCTGAGTCTGTTGCCTCTTACTGGATTCGAGTTTCTAGCCACGCGATAATTTAGTTGTTGTTCGCGATCAGAAGTACTGAACGAGCAGCTCCATTGGCATAGACAAATATTAAAGAGCAGAGGCTGTGCATCTGCCCAGGCAAGCTTCCAGACCCCCATGAACGCAATGAGCACTCGCAAGCAGTGAAGCCGCCATTTCTGACTTACTTGTTTCCTCTGCCGCGACACTTTCATCCGTTTCCTCCTCTGGAACTTGCAGGAATTTAATCGTTTGCGGATCCAGTTTCCCCAGAGCGCCATCCACTCTGTACGATGCCATTCGCCCCAACAGGGGATGGAGGAGGCTCAATCTCCCGGACTCCGGAATGGGCCCCGCTGCTTCATGACAGCCGTCATCGAGCCAGCCGACTCTTACATGGCTTCCTGAGGACCAGGCAATGAGACTGGTATGTGCCTTACTTGAGAGCCTCAAATTCATCAAAACCCAAAGGGAGACGGCAGGAATGTCAATGACTGTTCAGTGGAATGCGCGTCTGAATCCTGCCGTTCCTTTCGAGTTCCCGGACTGAGCAAGGATTCCTGATTCCCAGGGAACATTTGAGTCTCTGGTGAAGGATCAAAAGAAGCGGTGGTGCTTAAGAGCTGGCAAGAAGTAGTGTGCAACAGAATCCCACGCGCCATGGCAGATGGCACTTGAGTGATCCATGACCACAACACGGCATAATTAGATGCGGATACCCGTTAAAAGATATGGCCATTGTCACTCTACCACCCACGAGTGTTTAGGGCAATCTTGCGTGCGCAGGGCAGAATGTGCCGATGCTCCCGTAGAGCCTGAAATGACAACCAGGGACGAACGTGAATGCGGGAATTCAATATACCGTTAACAGCAAGTTCTGAAGTTGCTGTGCTGGGAACCCACGATGAGCGGCATTCGCGCTGACCAGCGTAGCGGGAAAACGTTTCAATGTGACTCGTTGCGGGAAATCCTGCGGTGAGTGCAGAACACTTTTAGGACAGCCCTACCGTCGTCTTTGATCTGCTGCTCGGTGCTCTTCCTTAATGCTTCATATTCGCTGACCTCCATTTTCGTCAGCTGAAGCGATCTTTTGCCGGGTGTTTCCGCCACACTGGAGCTGAGACCGGGGACGTCGCTCGTATTCTGAAGAGGCCCCGACACAATGAATGTCAACGCGTCGATGTGCCAAATCTAAGGGGCATTTTGGAACCCCAAACTCACGGGCCTTGAGACCGCGGCAAGTGCTCCTTGCTCGTTGCCAAGCAGGTGCCCAACCTGGGCAGGCAGGACTGACATGGGACCCTTTCATTATCATAGTGAAGAAACCTCTGCAATTTCTTGAAATTAAATGAACGAGGGCAAAGCCAGAATGCTGCATTCCAGGTCACCTGCGTGGTTGCGGATCCCCTGGGCAGCGATGCAATACAGATCAACTAACTGGACTGCAATGGAATGCATTCGAATTCGAATTGGGATGACAATATCCAGCCCAGCGGCTGACGTGGCCACCTCGCCGTGCAATTGTGTATTTCTACCTCACCGGGGGAGAACCCCGAATATCGACAACTAGGCAGCGTGCAATACAATTTGCACCCCGCGCCCCCCCCCCCCCCCCTCCCGGTCCAGTGCACAAAACTCAGTGCTGTGCATCCATCGAACGACAACATGTGCAGACACAATGGCCATTGTCTGCTTCCCTCCGAGCATGGACGGGTCATCTCAAGCATTCCCACGCCTCCCCCACCTGCTCTTTGGCCTCGCCGCAATACACCTCCGTCCAGAGCTCGCCATCGTCGCTGGTGAAGGAGCTTCGCCGCGTGGGCGACTCCCCCCTCAGCAACTTCCTCCTGTTCAGCACGGCCTCGCTATGCAGGCTTTGGGAAACAAAGTCCGCGCTGTTGCGGCCCTTGTTTGACGGAGGTATGACCGCGCCTCCCTTCATCCCTGCGTGTGGAGAGCCTGACGCCACGGGCCGCAAAACACGGGTTGGCCACACGCAATGTGCTCACAAATATTTCAGCCTGTCCTCGGAGTGCGCTGGTTGCCCGGCTGAGCTTCAGCCAAATGTCGGTGTTGCGGTTGCAGCGGAGCAAAGTATGGGAGGGGGCGGGTTCGGTGGATGGGCTGAGTGGGGCGCGCATCCCAGGGCCTGCAGCCAAGAACGTGTGGCCACACCTTGGCGTGGGATGCTTTGCACGTACAGAGGGGGATTGGCAATCCAGATACGGGACTTCTGCCGGCGACACGGGTGAACGCTTTTTTGGTTCTATGCTTGTTCTTGTCCGTAGACCAAAAAAGTTGACGCAAATCCTTGTAGGCCACGTTGTTCGTTTGAATCGTTCCTTGATTCAAGCCGATCCAAGAACGTTTGCGTATCGAATTTTCGCTCCTGGATGCATTTCTTGAACAACATCGTCGATGGCCAGGTCAGCGATGGCTGCCCTAACTGGGGGATGACACTGGACGCCAGGCGCGAGTTTTCCACTTGTCCATGTCGTCTACCCAACCGTTTCATTGCATGTCCCCGACTGTGAGCTGAGCCGTTCCTCTACGGGTAGTGGCTGCTGTTGGTGGAGTCGCTGCCAGCAGATTTCTATAAAACTGACCTCAAGAGCAAGGCAAACCAGCTCCACGACATGCAGGCGTACATTGATTCATCAAAGCAATGCGTGCGGCGTTCAACCACAATACAACTGCCGTGCATCATGCAAGAGTCGCAATGCACGGCGGCAATTAGAGCTGTCGAAAGCTTGCCGTCCAGTGCAGCAGCAAGACAATGGAGAACTCCATGCTCAGTAGCGCAGTCACAAAATTTATGACTGCGTTCAATGCAGCCATACAAAACGCAGCATAAGGACCCGCCGCGTATCATCATTCTTGCACATCCAGTGTCCCAGATGCGCATACATCCTCCAATTCGCATTGTTTGCAATCAGAGTCAGCCACCTTAGCCGACATCGCCTCAGTGTGTTTGCATTTCACAGCAGCAATTTGTAGTCCAATTGTGTCAGAAGATCGCCTTGATTACGACTGGAAGGCCCAATCACCAAATGGCCAAAGTTCAAGGGAATTCCTCGCACCCTCCAGTCAACCTAAAGAGCACCCAACGAAAACCCAGAATGCCTGCCTCCATTGCCATAGCCAACCGAGAATAAGCCGGGCCAATGAAGCCACAAGGTGGCACTGGCCAGCAAGGCAGCGGGAGCCGCATGAAAGAAGAACACTGTGCTCTGCTATCCAGGCTCCCAGCCAATTCTGTCCATAAAGGTCTCAGCAAAGACGCCCTTCAAGCCAAGGCACCCAGCCACGCTGAGCATCAAACGTTTGATGACAAGGAAGGCATCTGCTTGCCACCCATTAAAATGGACATGAGGTTCTGGTTGACCTGCAGCATGGAAGGTGGCCCAAAGATTTCTTCAGAAGAACAGATTCCACCAGCATCAAAGGAGCAAGCACCCGCACTCAACTCCGTGGTCCAACAGACACTGAACCACTACGTCATGACATGATATAAGATCATTGCATGAAGGTGACCAGGACAGGGCTTCCGTTGTCAAGAAGAGGGGCCGCAATTTGGGGAGTCTGTGCGGCACACACAGTCACATATGCTGCCCAGGCGCCCTCTGTCAAGTGACGACCTACCAGATGAGCGACTGGCCAACCAGGCAACAGCTACCTGCTACAGAACTGTGCATAGAGTCAAAGTTTTCAGGCGCATCCTAGTCCCACAGAACGGAAGCACTTCTTTTGCCACCTTACAGAGATGGCAGGCGATGCAAGGCCCGAAAATGGAGAGCATGTTGCTGAACGCAGGCACTGCTTGCAACTCACAGGCAACTTAAGGCACTAACTGGCAACTGAAGTGTGGGAGGCACCAGGGAATACAACCAACTCATAATCAGGCACTGCGTTCTCAGCACTATCAACATACCAACAGCCGAGGCTTTGGACAGCATTTTGCTAGCTCAACCAACAGCTGGACACAAAGGACACAACACCTTTACCTCTGTGTCGTCCAAGAATAGGTCATCTGGCACCCTTGTTGCTCCATGCAAGGCGATGAGGCAGAAACCAATGGACAGAGCACCAAACACCACAGCACCAACGCTGCACCGCAAACAAACTAACATCAGAAGCGGTGTTTCTACATACCAGCGCTCAGAATGTCTGTATATGAAGGCATTGCACATACAGAAGTTAATGGGATACATATTTTTCGCCCAATGTGACAGAGAGCCACTGCACAGAACATTTTCAGAGCAACTTCTGCCAAGTTGAGTCCTTGAATCCTTGAAAAGTTTCCACCCTACAAAATTGACCATTGCAGGGTAATGGCAGCTCCAAAGCCACAGTGGTTGTCATCGGGTGATCACCTTATTATGGAGTTCCCAATGCCATGTTCACAGGGGGCAACTGGTCTGGGCAGCGTGTATCAGAGACTGTGCTCACAGCATCACAATGTGACCTTGGTGACGCATCAATGTTCATTGGAATTGGAACAGAAACCAGTTCCAGAATCTGGAGAGGAACAAGACTTGGTACACAAAATTCAAGCAACACAGAAAAATATGAAATGCATTCACTTTGCCACGTCTAACTGCAAGCTTACGTATATGTGTGACATTTGTATCTGTGCAACACATGAAAATCACTGAACCCGCATTTTCGTCAGTCTACAGCTGCCAGGCAAAATATCACCAGCAGAGTACAGGATGTGCAGAGCAAGTAGCTGTGGCAGCAGTGAGGAATTGTAGTGAGTCCACAGGCTGTTCAACGAATTTGCACAAGCTGAACTGCCTTCTTGCGTGGAAAGACTGGAAGAAGAACATTGCACACACAGCCAAAATCTGAGGGTGTCCAGCGCCAGCAACCCATGGTCAGGTGCACAGACTGTGCGTGGATATATGGCCTGCACCTTGTGAGGAAGAATATGACGATGAATGATATTACCGCCATTCCCATCAGCTTCATTTCATCACTGTGATCACACACAGCCAATGTTATTTCTATTGCAACTTGACATCCCGCCAAAGCACAAAAGGAACAGGTTTCCACCTCGTTCCATTTCGAGCTCTTCTGCATTAGTCTTGTACCACTAAGGACACCAATTGCAGAGAAAGTACAAGTTTTTCAGCAAAATGAAGTATCTGCGATCGTTCATGGGGCACCCTAGAGTTGTGCAAATTAGTGGTATTGGATTTGTGCTTTGCAATCTGTGTGTTGCATCTTTGAGCAGCACCAACGCCATAACCATGCATTCCTTAGGCTTGATCAGATACAAGAAGTTACAATGTGTGATTGAATAGTGCAAAAAAAATGTGGCATTTCTCTTCCTGGAAATGGTGGCAATGTCAATAAGTACCAAATTCGCAGTGCAAAAGGCACAAGCAGCCCACAATGCACACTGTTTTTCTTCCGTCAAGCCGCACAACTGCTATCGCCGACTGGTATGAGGCTTTGCCATTGGCAACTGTTATTCAGCAGTGGTGAGCCCTGGTCCATCAGAGGGAAGCCATTTTCCAACATAGACTTTGCTCAAGAGGGGCTATAAAGATACTTCCATATGGGGAAAGCAATTTGATTGACAAGGCTTAAAGCCTGCCCCATTTCATTGTCTTCATCCTGAAAACGGCATCAAGGCAAACATGCTGAGGTGGGCCGAAAGGCACAGTCTTCAGCTGTCACAATGCTGTTTGAAACAAGCCAGAGTTGTGGCAGAGTTTCTGCCAATCGACCACAATATAGCTGGACCACTGTGAAGTGCATGCAAACCTGTTTAAAGCCTTGAAGTACCTGACATTAGTCAAAGCACTGACATAAAAGCTGCCTTTTGCTGAATGTGTTGTGCAATGTTTTCAACAACCAGTGTTTCCAACATACTGCAGTACTGCAGCATAATTGTTGGAGTTGGAGGAGGCATACAAGTAAGGGCCTGTCCACTGCTGTATCCAGCAAGCCAAGATGCACAGTACAACAGAAGCATTGATATGAACTTGACAGACAGTGCTGAGGGTAAAGTGTATGGGGGTGAACACACAGTACATAATAGCCCCACTGCAGTGCCCTGCTGATGTACAATACACCATGCATTGCCTCTGTCATAGCACTACGTGGATCCATGTCAAATGCACAGCACACTGTCCTAATGGCAATGTGAACGTATTCTTTATGTCCCTGCCTTGATCACAATGCAAATATCGTGTCTGCAAAATGGGCGTGCAACCTCCTAACAAGAAGAACAACAACAGAAAAGAGGGACAGGCAGCAGTGAGGACTACACTGTTGGCAAACTTCTTCACCTTAAAGGTTGATTGGCAATAACCAGTGGGGTGGTGCGGATGACAAACACATAAATCCAAGCCACCAGCAGTGTGCACAACACCATTAACGACCCTGGGTTCATCAGCATGCAGACCGTTATCGCCATGATGACAATAATAAGGTAGTTGATTCGAAAGTAGGCAACATTCTTTTTCAGTCGAGATGTGGCCTACAGCAGAAGGAAGTTCAACAACTTCAGTCTAACTCATATGCTCTGCTACAACAGCACCACAGAAAAGGCAACAGTGTTTGCTACATTTGCTTGGCCACATTTCAACTCTTCCAGTGTCATTCCATTGCAAAATGTCAGCAGTGCCAAAGTGCATGTGCTGCATAAGCATCCCCTCAGCCAGATTATCCGTTTTCAACGATTCCAACATGATCACAGCCAAGCACATCATCAATACCTAATGACAGTTGCAAACAGCTGGCCAGTTTTTCAGAATTCATGGGGTGTTCTGCCTTGTTCAGTTGACAACTGTAGACCTGCCAATATTGAGTGGAACATTAAACAAACTCCACTGGCCTAACTCAGGGAGTCACAGTTCACGCAGCTGCCAATATGAATATGATACTTGCATGCTGTTTTAGATTGGATTGTTGATTGCAGATTGCAGATTGTTCGCTGTCTGTCATTCACCTGCCAAGCTTTCAGAGGGATTGTCATTGATTTCAATTTCTTGTAGAACTTGACTAAACTACACAGGATCGACACTGTTTTGGACAAGTGAACTGCTTGGTTGACATTTGGCACGAATTCCGTTGCCCAAGAAGTGCTGCACTGCAAATTTAGCAGAGCTGTCTTGTCGCACCAGGACTGGAAAAGTCCAGAAGAACTGATAGGAAACAATGGATGAATTTGCCACCATGTACCAAAAAGCTATGACAACTGGCCAAATTTTACAGCCTGGGGTATCAACGATGGGGCTCAGTGAACCTGCTCCTTGGCGCCAGATTTATAGTCTCAATTCCAATTACACTGAAAATTGATAAGGCGCAACATTGAAGCAATTGTTTTTGCCATTGGGAAAGGGAAACTGGCTTCATTCTTTGCCAGCAACACGTGCCATTCGTCCCTCATTGTCGTTTGTCTAGCTTAATATTAGCTCCCCAAGCAACTGTCCACCAGACAGCCCTGGTGCTTGGGCCGGGAGGTCACATGTGGGCTCCTAAGCAGTGGCGCACAAGAGTCTCCTTACCCTGTGTGAAGGCTGAAGGTGTTGAAATATCAACCAAATGGGGAGAACCTGTGTTGGCCAATTCTCCCCACAAAAGTTGGCACTGCGATGAGGCAACCACCTACATGCTCTCGCTGCCCAGCAACGGTCCTCACAAGATCGAGATGCACAGAGCTGTCCAGAAAACAGGCAGCCCCGTCCGGCCTAAAAGTGTTTGCCAAGACAGCGACAAGAGGCCGCAGCTACAGCGTCCCAGCGCCGCTGCCACAAGGTTGCCAACCGATACCTCGGCCAATTCTCACCTCTGCCAGGTTCTGCGGTCTCGAGAACGCAGTACGATCGACCACCTCCGACCACGGCTTCCCCTGCCGCACACCGAACACTTCTGAACACGACCTCCAAGAGGAAAGCCCCCAGCCATCTCTTTTCAAGCACTCCCTCCGCCACTCCTGAGATCCTCCACACACCTGTCTCACGACCCCCGCAGCGTACTCCTTCAGGCGGCCGGCAAAAGACAGCACCACCGCCGGCTGGACGGACGGCCCTGCTGTCGAGGCCGCTGCTACGGCAAGGGATTCTGCGCCATTGGCAGAGCTATTCTGCGCCATGTCCTCGATTGCGCAGAGGCCCTCCCGGCCTCTTGTCGCGGGCAGTGGACCGGCGCGATTGCGTGCTGTCGCTCCTCGCAAGCGGGTCTGGGAGGTGTCTGGAGGCGTGTCAACTGGACAAAGACTGGCAGACGCTTCAGGCTGGAGTGTTGGTTGTGGTGGTTGGGACGGCAGATACGGCAGATAGTATTCTTGGCGTTGGCAACACCGCATAACGACCACCGTTTCATTGGGTGGATCACTGATGCATTATGGTGTGCGACTTGTGTGCACTTCAAGAATATTGTTTGTATGCAAGGCATTCTGAATTTATACAAAGAAAAGAAAAATGTGTTTTAGAATTCATAGAATTATTTCTTATGTGATGGGACTTTTGTGAGCATCAACTTGATTGTTGTTGGAGATGCCATCTGAATCGAAGTATATTTTATGAAGTGGGTTGCATTGTGGCGATGATTGGGCATCTCTAAAGTGTTGTATGGCTAGTTGTTGATGGATGGTCATTGTCATGTGGAAAAAAGAGTTGAATGATATGATGTTCGCAACACCGCATAATGACCACCGTTTCACTGGGTGGATCACTTATGCATTATGGTGTGCGACTTGTATGCACTTTAGGAATATTTTTTGCATGCAAGGCACTCTGAATTTATATAAAGAAAAGAAAAATGTGTTTTAGAACTCATAGAATTATTTCTCATGTGATGGGACTTTTGTGAGCATCAATTTGAATGTTGTGGGAGATACCATCCGTTTTAGAGATAAATGTTATGTTGGGGTCGCGCTCGCAACTGAAATATTTCTACATTGCCATTGAGTGTATGGGCACCTTTAGTATATGTGGTATAAAGTGGGTTGTATTGTGGCGATGAGTGGGCATCTCTGAAGTGTGGTATGGTTGGTTAGTGATGGAGGATGATCCTTGTCACGTGCAAAGGAAAGTTCTGTGGGTGCAAGGAGATTCGAGCGGTTCAGTTGCGGGGGCCGTTGCCACCGTCGGTAAGGCTCTTCGCGGTGGGAAGGGTGAACAAATATGTAAGCCCTGGGCGTTCTGTGTGTGGTGTGGCCTTGCGTCTGGCCATGTGCCAACGCTGTAGAAGCATCGGCAATTGTGGATTCGCGCTTCCCATGTGCACTCCAAAGGGAGCCGTTTGAATCGCATCAACGGCCATTTTCCTTCAATAATGAACGATTCCCATCAACATTACAACATATCTCCTTGAGGTCATTCTTCCTACGATTTTATTATGGGGTGCATTTTCTGGAAGTCAAGAAACAACGACACCAAGTGAGACAATCCACTCTAGAATTTTCAAGATGATTGTGTCCTTTATGCCACTTGGCTCCTGAAGACGAGATCAATTTTCTCTTCCACTACAAAGCCTACGACAACATCCATCGAAGCCACTCTTGTATTTTTTAATGTCGCAACACAAAAGTACTTTTTGCTTCAGTTCCAGCTCGCCAGCTTGGAAAGACACTTCGTTTGATGTATTAGCATTAATTATTGCTTTTAGGCATCGAGAGTTCATAGAACTATAGATTTAGTTTGTATTTCTCATTAGATTTCAGTGAACCAATCACCGACTCTGCTTTGCTTAGGCAAAATAGGAAGTTGACGGCTACCTCATTGCTTGTTCTGCAAAAAATAATAATGGTGATGATGATGATTGTGAGAGCAAGCGAACGGTTAATGTATAATGTGAGAGCAAGCGAATGGTTAATGTATAATATATGATACATGGTGTGTTTTGATGGTGGGAAGTAAATACGGTGGACATGGTGTTATGGTGAATGTACATGGGGACAATGGAGATGGGAAAGTGAACATTATTGCAGTGATTGATATTTAGTCGATACACTCATCCTGTAATGCATCCGGTTACGGTTTTGCTTCCCGTGCTTGGGAGCGACCGTGCGAGCGTGTGTGAGACCGGTCAACCCGATATGGTTTCGGAGCCGGGGACGGACCCTGGGGGTCCAGGTGGCCGATGGCGACGCGGGAAGCGTCGCCGTCCTGTTTGCCAACCTCCGAGCGCCACCATTGTTTTGGCGGTGCTTGGCGTGGTGGTGCTGTGGGAGGCCTTGGTGGATGCGAGGTGTAGGATGGAGGCCACAGCGATGGATAGACGTGGGTCGGTTGAAGCGGCTGTGGTTGGGAGGCGGAATGGGGAGTGGAGGTTGAGGGGATCGGCACCCCAGCAACCCGGACATCCCATGGCATGGATGCCGGGCCATGCATCGAACCCGACTACCCTTGGGATGGGGGCCGCGTGTGGTGTAAAGCACAGGGGGTAGTGTGTTTCTTTGATTATGGGTATTTGGGAGGTACAATGAATATTCATGAACAATCTCATCCCTTAGTAGAGTTTACTAGGAACCTATAGGTTCTTGGATCAGACCATTCGGGTTAGCGGTAGTGGAGATATAGCCATTAGAAAGTATAGTACTTAAGGGCACCTCCATGACCGTATTTGGGGATGAGATACTATCGATACTCTGCATTGTCACGTGATGCGGGGCATGCCAAAGGGCGGCCCCGATGCCCGATGGATTGTAACTCTTGCTGACCACTTGCCTCCGCGCGGCTGCACCCGCAGGCCGCACCGGCGTCGTGCACCCATAGCGCGCACTGCCGCCCCGCGCCCGACCGTTCGCAGGACCGGGCCCACACTGCGCACCCCGAAGGAACGAGCGCCCCGGACCGCCCGCCGTCATTCGGCGGAGGAGGCCATTCCGGCCGGATTGGGCGCCGCGGCGGGTTCATTGCCCGCGCATCGAGCCGACAACCACGCCAGTGGTTTCGGAGCCGGCGGACGCGGAGGACGGAAGCGCGCCACGCGGTGCAAGAGAGCCGAGGGGACCCGGCCCGATGGCGGGAGGGCCCCAATTCGCGAGAGATCCAAGGGAGAAAGGCCGGCCAGGTGGACGCCTCGCGGCGCCGCCTGAATCGGCGGGGGATTCCGAACCGGACCGAGTGCCTGGCCCTAAGGAGGGGGGCACATTCTGCTGCTTCTCGCGCCTAGCCCGACGGCGGGGGGCGTTGGCTTGTGAATCCGAGCGCCGAGCCCGACGGCGGGGGGCGCATTCCGCGGCATTGGACTGCCGGATCGGGGAATTGGAGGACACCGCTTGCGCGGGGCATCCGGGCCCGGCGGCGGGGGTTGTGATCCGCGGACCCGCGCGGTGAATCGGCGGCGGGGGACGCAGGCCGGCGGGCGCCAGGCTCGTGGAGGGGCGCAGAGAGCGGAGTGAACGAGTGGGGGAGGCACCCCGGGTCGCGGGGGTCGACGCAGGCGTGACTGACCCCCCGAGTGACGTGACGGGGGGGGAAGCTGTGGGAATCCGCCCGCGCCGAGTACTGCCGGTGGGCGGGGGTCCCGAGTAGCGACCTCCGAGAGGGGGGGGCGCTGAGTAGCGACCTGCCAGGACCTGCAAGTGACCTGTGCTTCGTCCTGTGAGTTTGCACCGAGTTGGATCCGGGAGGAAGGTGGTTCCCCACTACAGGGAGTCTACCTAGAAGTTTTTGCTTGCGTCAGGAGCAGCTGAGAGGTCCATAGACCCTCTCAGCTGGTGGATAGCGGTTCTCTACTACGACATTGGAGTAGTTGAGGGGTCTGCACAACTTCTCAACGGGTGGAGAGCAACTGCCCACGACTCGACTGGAGTAGCTGGGGGGACTGTTTGCCCCTCAGCAGGTGGAGAGCAGCTTCCTAAAGGACTCGTCTGGAGTAGCTGAGGGGGTTGATTGCCTCTCAGCGGGTGGAGAGCAGTTCCCAGCGACTGGAGCTGACAACCCCTACGTCCGCCCTACCACCTATTGCGGAGTACGACAGCTCCCCAAGAGGCTCAGTAGGGTGCCCGAACACCAGAGCCTGACCTACAGAGGCCAGTAGGGTGCCAGTGCACCAGGCCCAGGGCCCTCCGAACGGGCCAGTGTTAGTTTGGGGGCCGTCCCACTCCGTTAGGGCACTAGGCCAGGAGGTCGGGGGACGAAGGGCTGAGAGTCACGGACTGTACCTGACCAGCCTAGACAACTGTGAAGGGTTACAGGCCCGCCTGGTGGCAACAGTACCTTATCCAGAAAAAAGGCTGACCCCAGGTTGAAGCCGGCGGCCGCCCCACAGTTGTTAGGGGGGTGCTAGTAGAAGTGGGTAGACGGGACACGGACCGGCTTGCACCTTATATAGCCCCCCAGGCGGCGGTCAGAGGGGGAGCTCTTGGTGCCTATCGCTCGCGACACAGGACAGTAGAAGAGCGGCCTATAGTGCTGCGCAGACACTTCTACTGCTCCTAGCCTAGACCAGTGCCCCCGAGCTGCCATCCGGGCAAGGTGTGGCGGAGGGGCTTCGAGCGGGTCGGGACGTGAGGCAGTTGTGTGGCCGTTCCCTGCGAAGTCCTCCCCAGGCAAGGGGGACAGGGAAGGTTCAGTTTCTGATCAATCGGTGGCATTCCCGGGGGTGTGGCAGGGAAGCCTCTCTTTTGAGGGGTGAGTAAAGTACTCTTTGAGTATTCTTAAATTCCCTGTTGCTAACCTAGGAAGAAACTGGTTGTAAAGAGCTGTTCTGGAACTGTTGTGGTGAAGCCACTTGGCACCTTGTTGGTTGGGGAAGTATAGTACCCAACTGACTTGGAGACGTCATTTGGTGGATCCTGGGGCTTTTCTGAGCGACATCAGGGACTACGCTCTGGGATATACCCAGGGTTGGACCTCCGTGTGGTCAGACTACCGACTACATCAGTATCAGTATCAGCACCATCAGTTCTCAGTCAGTTATCATTCAGTCTTCATCAGTTTTGCCGGGATTTTTGGGGATTCTTCCTGCATTCATTATTGTATTCTGCACTTCTGCTGTTTTTGCGTGAGTGAGCAGCTATGGCGGAGAGATGGGATCCATTGGCATTTATGTGGTCGGAGATGGAGGAGGCTATGGGTCCTGAGGCTGCTCTATCTGTGTCTCACCCTGCAGCAGTGACTTGTGTATCTGTATCCGAGGCAGCTGATGATGCACAGCTACGGCCTCAGTCCCCTCTGCGTACTGGTATTTTATCCATGGAGCAGTATGCAGAACGTATCGCATCAGGGGCACAGGCAGGTACCAGTACCCAGCATGACTCACCGGATATGCGGAGTCAGTGGACATTTTCTCAGCTGCGTACACAGACGTTGCCTGACCACACAGCCGTGCTGAGCACATTTCGTATCAGGCCACATGGGCCACCAGTGTTTACTAGAGAGCACGGACAGGACTGTGTGCCCTCGCCATGCACAGCTCATATCAGGCCATGTGGGCCACCAGTGTTTACTGGAGAGCACGGACAGGATTGTGTGTCCTCGTCGTTTGCAGTTCATATCCGGCCACGTGAGCCACCAATGTTTACTGGAGAGCGAGGACAGGACTTTGTGTCCTGGCTCAGTACGGTGGATGATTATTTGGATGCAGTGGCATGTACTGAGCAGCAGGCGATCGTCTATGTTATATTGTTGCTGGCAGGTGATGCACGAGTTTGGTGGGACGCAGAGTGTATATCACGTGGAAATAAAAGGCCAGAGTCACTTGAGGAGTTGAAGAGGATATTGAGGGCGCAGTTTGATACCCCTATCAGGGAGAGTCGCGCCAGGACCAAGCTCCTCAAGTTGTCACAGAAAAAGGGGGAAAATTCGTGTACATACATGGCACGAACAAAATCCTTGCTATACAGGGTCCGTGGATTTGATGAGAAAACGGCCTTGCACGCATGGATTCATGGATTACGGGAGCCTTTTCGTTTTGAGGTTGTCAAGGCTGCCCCTAAGACTCTAGCCGAGGCAGAAATTTTGGTCGCATGCATGGAAGATGTGTTCAGTGGCCAGGCTGACAGCGACCAACAAAGGAAGAAAAGCAGACGAAGGAAAAATGCAGGAAAAGATGGCAGAATTGGGAGAAGAAAAGATCAAACTCCACGACATCACTATGTAGACGGATCTCATAGCGGGTATGGGCAAGCTGGAAGACCACATCCCTCTCTATCGACTGGTCCACATTTCCACCCGGGATACCAGTCTAGAGAGTCTGGCCAGAGTGGATGTGGGAGATTTCAGAGGAAGCCCAGGGTGGCTGTAATGGCCACCAGCAAAGCATTACGGACCATGGCCGATCAGATGGATCGGGAGGCGGAACAGCAATCCGCCGTGTTGGATGGACGCTTCCCAGCAGTTGCGGCAGGGAGACTGTCTGGCCCCCGCTCTGGCCAGTCAGGAAAGCATCCGGGACATCTAGTTCAGGCATGCCAGAGAGCTTGGAAAATTTGTGTGGTGTACCCCAGTAAGTGGCAACAAAAGCGCCAACAGAAGTCGAGGAAGTGGAGGCGCAGGGTGGAACGGAGGCGTCGACGCCGCAACCGCCATACTGAGGGGAAAATAGCTTCAGGGAAAGCACAGAATGTTGGGGTGCCTGAAAAGGCAGATGAGTTCCTGTCAGACATGGCGGGAGCCCCCAAGTGCTGGATTCAGAGGAGTGAAGCTCCTGTAGCACCCAATGCTGCGAGCGGCTCAGGCTCGGGGTCTACAGGCCAGGATCACTTGCTCCTGATTGTGAGAGCAGTGATAAATGACACACGTGTGTCTGCACTGGTGGATTCGGGTGCCACTCGCTCGTTTGTGAGTGAGCAGTTGAAAACTCGCCCACCACTGGATTTCATAGGTGCGTACTCCTCATTGGAGTTAGCCAACGGCGATACCGTAGTGTCGACCGGCATTGCACCTGATGTGCTGGTATGTATCGGACGTACGGCCAGCAGGGTGTCTTTCACTGCGGTGCCTATGATGGAGGGCATCCAGGTTATTCTCGGTCGAGATTGGTTGGACACAGTCAACCCGTTGATCGATTGGAGAACGAATTCCTTGGTACTCAGACACGGTGATGGATTGGAGGTGGTACAAGGAATTAAGGCACCTGACGTTGCCTCATGTAACATCGTTGACCGTGGGTTGTCTGGTCTTCAGCACACTTTCCACTCTCTCGGCAAGGATGCCTCCAACCCCAATATTATGAGGGGTGATTCATACGCTCAGTTGTGTTCCCCATCATTTTGGGAACCACCTTCATCGGTGCACGAGTGGTCACACATGCCGGATCGTCGTATATCGACCGGTCATGACTCACCGAGGGCGGTTGGGTCTCCCCAGGGGGGGGTACCTTCAATTTTGCCAAATGATACCTCAAATACTCTGGAAAAATCCAAAGGCGTGCACAGGAAGAAGGTCAAGGTGGCTGGACGTGTCGTCAGCCAACCTGTACGCCCTAAAATCGATTTCATCTCTATGCGCCAAGCGGCAAAGAGGGCAAACAAAAGCGACCTTCCGATGTTCCTGTGTCTTTTGCGGCCCACAGTTCCGCCAAAGGAGAAAACGAAAAAGAGCAAGGCCAAGGCCGGTGTAGCAAAGGGCCAAACTGAGGGAGAGAGGCGCCGGGTTATGAAGGAAACCGGGCCTGTAAAAACCGAGGTACCGATCACAGAAGTGATTCATAAAAAAGTGCACGAAGCCGAACCAGCTGTCCGGGATGAACTGAAAGGAATCCTGGAGGAGTATAAAGATGTATTCCCGGACAAGCTACCCTATGGACCACCACCCAAGAGAATAGTGGACCATGAGATTGAGACGGCGTCAGGAGAACCGCCACCTCACAAAAGCCCATACAGGCTGAGTGTGGCTGAGTTGGATGAGCTCAAACGCCAGATTAACAATCTCCTTGACCAGGGGTGGATTCGGCCCAGCACAAGCCCGTATGGAGCACCAGTGCTATTCATTCCAAAGAAGGATGGCAAGTGGCGGCTCTGCATCGATTATCGGGCCTTGAATAAAATCACTACCAAGAATCGGTATCCTCTCCCAAAAGTGGATGAGCTCATGGATCGACTCCACGGAGTGCAGTATTTCACCAAAATCGATTTGGCCTCAGGATATCACCAGATACGGGTGAAG
>CAJHUC010000336.1:0-88689 GCA_905146915.1 Ostreobium quekettii | reverse complement strand
GGGCCCCCCTCTCTGCCTGATGCCCGTGCCTTGGCGGGCCAGCTCCTCCCTTTCTTGGAGGAGCATCTCCGCCATCTCTTGGCGGGCATGGGCTCTTCCAGCCGGTCTCCCCCCTTGCCGCCTCCTGGCTCGATTGCGGCCACCACCCCACCAGCCTCGATCCCGTTGTTTTCGGTGGCTGGTGTGGGCTCCATCTCCGGGCCAGAAATCGCACTGCCGGCCACCGTAATGGCCACTGTGGGATCCGCCTCTCTGGGCCCCCCTGTCTTGGGCTTGGCGGCATCTTCCGGCCTTGGGGACCCGCTGACTGCCCCGCTTGGCTCCTGGTTGGTTCCTGCTTCGGGATCTCGGGGCGAGGCTTTGGCTGTGCCTCCCCTCGCTGTTAGTCCGCAGGTGACTCCCCCCTCACTCGGATCGGCATCCACCGACGAGCTCTCTCGTCAGGTGATCTTCCTTCAGGGCCAGCTGTCCGCCCTGGAGGCCCACCCTCGCGGCTCCGCTCCTGGCGCCCCCGGCTCCCCTCCCCTGCCGCGGGGGGTTCCGTCCTTGCCTACATTCTCTGGCAATCCCAAGGGCGATCGGTGGGACCAATTCCTGGTCCACTTTGACGCCCACTGCCGCCTGTGCCACCGGGACCACGACGATGCCTACCGCATCAACCTCCTCCCGGTCCTCCTCAAGGGCGCCGCGGCGGCTCACTGGCGCCTTCATCTCCAGGCGAATCCCGCCCCTGCTACTTGGGAGGAGGCCCAAGCGGTGATGCGGTGCGGTCCCTTCGCGCGCCCTCCCACCCTGCTCGGGATCACCCTCCAAATCCAGGAGTTGGCGGCCCGGCCCCCCGCCACCGTATTTGAGTTTCTCACGCGCATGGATACGCTCTTCGGCGAGCGCGGTGCTGCCGGGGCTGCCGTTCCCGAGATCGATCGTATTTTTTGGATTTACAGTGGCCTGCCTGAACCGCTTCGCGCCCGGTTGCTGGCAGACCCTACGGGTCAGGCGTGGGGGGCCCAGTCGCACCAGCAGTTCCGGCAGCTGCTGTGGTCTTTCATTCATCATGACCCTTCTCTGGGCCGAATTGCCAGTCGTTCTGCTCCGCTGCGTTCTTTGTCTGCGGGTGATCGGTCAGGTGATCATTTTCTGACGGGGCGCAAGCGCCCCTTTGATGGCGCGGGGACTTCCCGTCCTCCCCTTCGCAGCCGCCGTGGTTCCGATTTCCCCCCGGGGGATTCGGCTGATGGGGTTCCACTGGCGGGCCGCCTCCCCCATGCCCTCTGGCTCGCCACCCACGCCCGGGGACCACATGGCGCTTGCGTTTGGTGCTGGGAGGAGTACACCCAGCCCCGCCGGCGGAGCGACCCGCCTCATTGCACCTTCCAGCGGGACCATCGTCGCCGCCTGCCCCCTCCGGACTGGCTGGTGAGTCTTCCTGCCTTTCCTCACTGGTGCTCTCGGTTATCTGTCCCCCTTGGGCTTGTGGCACCTCTGTTGAGCACGGGCCCGCCTTCTGCCCCTCTCCCGCCTGCTGCCTCCTCGGGCCTCTTTGATCCCCCTCTCTTGCCTTGCTGTTCTGCGACGGATCCTCGGGGGGCGCTTGCTTCTTTGTCGCTTCCCCCGCTGCCTCCCTTGTCCCCTCTTCCGTCCTGTTCCGTACTTCCATCCCCGTCGCTCGGGGGTCCGGTGTCGTCTCCCCCCCTTCTCGATCTTGTGTCGCGTTTGATCCCGCTCTCCTCCGCCGCGGCCATCTCTTCGGGCCCTGTTGGCTCCCCTGCCACCCCGGGATCGGCTCCTGCTTTGGCCTCCCTCTCCCCCTTGGGGGCCGTATCCCCTTTGGGTCATTCGGGTTCTGCCTCCTCGCCTCCCCTCGCGACACTTGTGTCCTCTGTGGCCCCTCCTCCTTGGGCCGGACCATCGGGATCCGATCCCCTGCGTTTCCCTCCCGCCTTGCGCGCTCTGCCTCTCCTTACAGCGCTCGTTCCCGGCGCGCCTCCTGCGGCCGCGGCTCGGCCTTGGCGCTTGCTCCAATCTGATCTGCTCACCCACCGCCGCCCTCGCTCAGGTTGTGCGGCCCGCCCCTCCTCCCCTCCCCCGCGCCCTGTGTCAGCCTCGGCTCCCTCGCCCGGATCCTCTCCGGCTCGCCGGGATTGGTGGAATCGCGAGGATCGTGCCATCTTGCGCCCTGAATTTGTACGCATCGCTCAGCGGGTGGGCCGGGCTTTCACTCTTGACGCCTGCGCCGATCCCCTTGGCCATAATGCCATGGTCCCGAACTTCTGCTCCCCCAACCGGGATTTCCTTCGGGAGTCTCTGGCGGGCCACCATGTTTGGCTCAATCCCCCGTTCAGCCGCATGTACGAGTTCATTGACCACTACCTGGCCGAGAAGGCGCGCTCCCCGCAGGACACCAGTGCCTGTATTCTGGTGCCGGCTTGGCGCAAGGCCGCGCACCCTGGTTTGCGTGGCATGCAGTTGGTGGCTCAATACGAACAAGGGACGCCCTTGTTTACAGCCCCTTGTATGGATGGGTCTCGCACCCCGCTTCCGGGCATCCCGTGGGGGGTAAACGTCTTTTATGACCCTCCTCGCCCCGCCATCTGCTCTGCTCGCCAGACTGATGCGGGCCGCTTGGCCCTTTGCCTCCCGGGTCGCATTGCCGGCGCTCCCGCTCAATGCCTCCTCGACACCGGTGCCCAGGGTACCCATTACCTCTCGCAACAATTTTGCGACCAAAATGGGATTTCTTACACTCCTCTCACTGGCATTGAGGTGCAGGTGGCTTCTGGCCACACGGCTCCCATCGTGGGGGAGACGGTGCTTTCCGTTCAGATCAAGGCCTATCGGGAACGATTGCGTTGTGTCGTCCTTCCCATGACCCCCGGCATTGATCTGATTCTTGGCGATGGCTGGCTCCTCCGCCGTCACGCGACGATCGACTATGGCGCTCGGTCCATCATCTTGCGTGATGACATTCATGACCGCTTCATCACCCTTCAGATGGCCCCGCCCTCAGCGCCCCCTCGCGTCCCCTCCCCCACCTCTGTCCACTCGGACGCTGCTGACGCTCCGGCCGCTTCGGCCCCCCCGCCCCCCTTGCTGAATTACCTTCAGACCAAGCGGGCTCTGCGCAAACACTGTGCCGCTTTTCTGGCGGTCCTGCGCCCTACCGATCCACTGGATCCGGAGCCCGACGCTCCCGACGCTACGCAGGAGGACCCAGTCATTGCCCCTCCTGCCTCCTCTGACCAGGCGGATCCCGTGCGCATTCAGCGCATTTTGGATCGCTTCCCGGAGGTCTTTAAGGATGCCCTGCCGGGCCTGCCTCCTCGTCGTTCAGAGGACGTCACTATTCCCTTGGTGGAGGATGCCGCCCCCGTCAACCGGGCTATGTTTCGCTATTCGCGCCCCGAGCTTGAGGAGATGAAAGCCCAGCTCCAATACCTCGTCGAGCGCCAGCTCATTCGCCCCAGCACCAGCCCCTGGGGTTTTCCCGTCCTTTTCGTTCGCAAGGCGAACGGGCCGCTCCGCATGTGTGTCGATTACCGGGCCTTGAACAAGTTGACGGTCCATAACCGGTACCCGATCCCTCGGATCGACGACATGTTGAACATGCTCGCTGGGGCCCGCGTCTTTTCCTCCCTGGACTTGATGCAGGGCTATTACCAGGTTCGTATTTAGGATACCGATTGTCCGAAGACGGCCTTCAAGACCCCCTTCGGCAGTTATGAATTCCGGGTCCTCCCGTTCGGCCTCACGAACGCCCCTGCGGTCTTTCAATCAATGATGAACCGCATCTTCGGCCCCTATTTGGGGCAGTTCGTCTTGGTTTACCTGGACGATATTCTCATCTTCTCCCGCTCCGCTCAGGAGCATGAGGTCCACCTCACCCAAGTCTTGGAGAAGTTACGCGAGCACCAGCTCATTGGCCGCTTGGAGAAGTGTCGTTTCAACGCCGCCTCCATTCAATACCTGGGGCACATTGTCTCGGCTGATGGCATCCGGGTGAATCCCGCCAAGGTCGCCGCCGTACGTGACTGGCCTCGCCCTCGGACCCCCCGCCAGGTCCGGCATTTCCTTGGGCTTGCCAATTATTTCCGCAAATTCCTTCGCGGTTTTTCCCACATGGTGGGTCCCTTGGTCGCGCTCACCCGGGAGAAGCACACTTTCCATTGGGGTGAGCCCGAACAGACGGCTTTTGACTGGGTCAAGGAGGCCCTGACCTCGGCCCCCCTTCTCCGCATGCCCGTCTTCTCTCAACCTTTCGAGGGTGTCGCGGACGCTTCGGGCTATGCGCTTGGCGCTGCCCTCCTTCAAGATGGGCAACCCATTGCGTTTGAATCCCGCAAGCTCGGGAAGGCGGAGGTTAATTACTCCGCCACCAAGCGCGAGCTCCTGGCGGTCGTCCATGCCCTTCGCGTGTGGCGTTGCTTTCTGGAAGGCGCCTCCTTTCGAGTCGTCACGGACCATTGTCCCTTGACATACCTCAAATCCCAGGTTCACCTCAGTTCCCGCCAGGCGCGCTGGTCGGAATTCCTTCAGCAGTTCGACTTTGCCTGGGAATATCGCCCTGGCCGCATCAACTACGCCGACCCCCTGAGTCGGCACCCCGCTCTTGACCCGACCGACGACCATTCTGCCGGGCCCACTTCGCCCGTGGCCGACACTTCGGCTCCCTCTCGTCCGGTTGCCTTCATTGCGGCGTTGTCTCGTCCCTCCCGCACCGGCCAGGGTCTTACCGGTCTCGCTCAGGACTTGGCGGACGCCTGCATGTCCTACGCTGATCTCCAGCGTGATGCCGCTCGCTATCGGTTGGTCCGTCATGGCGGCCTTTGGTACCACGGTGATCAGGTCTTCGTCCCTCCCTCAATGCACTTACGCATCATGGAGGCGGGTCACTGTCCCTCCTATGCCGGTCATTTCGGGGAGACGAAGACGGTCGACTTTATTCACCGTTATTATTACTGGCCCCACAGCCGTCGAGACATTGCGGCCTTCGTGGCACAGTGTCATACATGCCAGGTCTCCAAGCCTCGGGCCGGCCCCTCCACGGGGGAATTACAACCTCTCCCCATTCCGGATCACGAGTGGGCCAGTGTCTCCATGGACTTAATCGTTCAGCTCCCTCGGACCACTTCTTTCCCTCACTACGACGCCATCGTCGTTTTTGTGGATCGATTGACCAAAATGGTCCACGTCGAGCCCACCCACAGCGCGATTGACGCCGCTGGCCTGGCCGACATTTTTATGGAGCGTGTGCATCGTTACCATGGGGTTCCCGAGTCTATCATCTCGGATCGCGGCCCCCAGTTCACTTCGGCCTTCTGGCAGGCCTTATTGGCTCGCCTTGGTGTGCAGCCCCACCTCTCCTCTGCCTATCACCCCCAGACTGATGGCCAGACGGAGCGCACGAATCGCACTTTGGAAGACATGCTCCGGCGGCATATTGGGGCTGCCCATACTGACTGGGATCGCCTCCTCTCTTGCGCTGAGTTCGCCATCAACAATGCGAAACAAGAGAGTACCGGTTACTCCCCATTCTTTCTCAACTATGGGCGTCACCCTCAGACCCCTTTCTCTCAGTCGCTGCATCTCAAACAGCGCACCTCGCTGCCCCTTCGCAGCAATGGACGCGGCCTCCAGCGTCGGCCCGCCAAGGCTTGGGCTCAAGCCAACTTGCCCCAAATTCCTGGGGTCCCTGCCTTCCTCCAAGATCGGGAATCCGCGTTACGCCGCGCCAAGCAGTGTTTACAGAATGCCCAACAGCGCATGAAACACTGGGCCGATCTTCGACGGAAGGCAGAGTCGTTTCAAGTGGGGGATCTAGTGCTTTTGTCCACCCAGAACCTCCACTTGAAACATCCCGGTACCAGGAAGCTCTTGCCCAAGTGGCTGGGCCCATTCCGGATTCAGACGCGCATCAATCCCGTCGCTTTCCGGCTGGACCTGCCTGTCGCCCTGCGCCGGTTGCACCCAGTTTTTCATGTTTCCTTGCTGCGCCGGTACATCCAAGGCCATTCGGTGTTGCCTCCTCCTCCTCCCCCGGTGCTTTTGGATGAGGAGCTTGAGTATGAGGTCGAGGCCCTCCTCCAGAAGACCATCGTCCGCCGTGGTCGCACCAGTCAGCCCTACTACTTGGTTAAATGGAAGGGCTATGATATGGGTCACAATTCCTGGGAACCTCTCCGCAACCTCACCCACTGTGAGGAGGCGTTACAGCGCTTCGCACTCCAGGCTCAGCAGGACCCTTCGCTGATTCGTCCGCCCAAGGAGGCCTTTCAGCCGCCGCTTCGGCGCCCTCCGCCATCTTCGCGCTAGCCCTTGGCTGGTCCCCATGCTCCTCTTGAGCCCCCCCGTTTTGTGTCTTATTTTGCAACCCTCGTCTCCGGCTGGATGAGCCTGCTCCCCCCTTCCCCGCTGTTCACCAGGCGGGGGTACTCACGGGACGCTCGATGGATCACTCGCCTGATTTGGCTGGAGCAGCGGGATCCTTGATCCCCCCCCTGCCTTCGGGGAGTACCTGGGGGACCTTTCCCCCCTTTCTTTTTCTCTTGCCCTTCCCCTCCTGGCCATTCAGGGGTTGCGGCACGCATTGGGGACTATTGCGACCCCTATAGGGTGCCCGCATTGTCTCTTCTTGCTTGGTACGGGTTTAGAGGCCGGTGTTGCAGGGTTCTCCACGGATTCTCGGAGGGGGGATGTGCTGGACATGCCACCCCCTCCCTTGTTCCTCACTCCTTGTTACGCCTCTTGCCCATCTTGGGGGGGTGCAATTTCGACTGTACTCCCCTATGTGTGTGTGCCTCGCCTGTCTCGGGCCTTCCCGGGAACCACCTACGCCTTCTTCTGGGTTGCCCGTGGTTGCCTCTATTCGGAGTCCCGCTATACCATGAGCTCCCAGGCCACTACACCCAGCCTTGTCCGACGCATCCTTCTTACCCACCTCCTTTGGGTTCGGCACATCACTGGTGCAAAATGTCATTTCCCTTTTGCGCACCATGCTGTTTCCTTCGCGGCTCCTTCCCGCGCTATCTCGGCTGTTCGTCGCCCCCGCACTCTCTTCGCCCCCCGTCCCTTCGGCGGGCTTCTGGCGCCACCTCCCCCCCCCGTTCACTGTACCTCCCGCTTCTCGCATCAGATTGCCCAGTCCTGTCTTCCTCGGACAACCAATCGTCGCGGGTCGCGACTAGGGGGGGGGGGAGTAATGTACCGCACTAACCGGTACCCGGGGTTACCGACAATCCCCCTACAGTAACCGGCCCAAGAGGGCTACGGTTACAATAGTGTAGGGGTTAGAGTGCACAGACCGGCACTAGGGCGGTGGCCACCGGTACCTGGGGTACCCCCAGGGACCGGCGCTCGGGTGTGGCCCCAAGTACGTAGTACTTGGGGTCCGGTGCTGGGTCCCGGCTTAATGGCCTTCGAGCGCCCGTACTGGCAGGCTTCTCTCACCCCCTGTTGCGCGCTGCCGCGCAACAGCGGTGGGCCCTCTTGCACTTTGGGATCGGGCGGTCCTGCCGTTCGAAGACGGCGGGTAGCAAGGCAGCTGGCTCCCTGGGCCGCGAGGCCCGTGCGGAGCGCGGCAGTGAGCCAAACGGGGTAACAGAGTGGGGAGCAACGCACCCCCGCGTACGTACTGGTGGTCGGCCACATTCCGGCCTGACCACCCATCACACAGACACCACACAATGTACATCAGTGCGTCACGACTGTATCGCCCAGCATACCCCCGTATCGGACCCACTATCGATACACCGTAGCCCAATCTACCCCCACAGCCTGTCCCTTAAGTACAGGGACTTCCCTAGGCCACAAACTACTCCATACCTGAGGGATAATGATAAAGAAAGAGCCTACGAGTATCTAGAGATCACAAAGAATTCAGATAATGGGTCGAATCCCACATATGACTAACTAGTCATGACTAATGGCCATAATCCTCTCGACCCCCATGTGTTTCCACAACATCAGCCTTCAGAAAACCCACAGACAAATAGAATATCCAGACTACAATAATCACACCAGAAGTTCAAAGTTGTTAGCAGCATCTACGATTGTGATTGGATCGCCTCTTGCTCTCCCTGCGACCCCGATGGCTGCTTGGTCTCCCCCCACCGATCTGATAGCTACGACTCCCTCCCGCAGCTCCAGTCGTTGTGTGCTCTCTCCGGTAGCTCAGATCGCTGCTTGGGCTCCCTTGCAGTTCCGATCGCCACGACTCCCCTTCACACCCCGATCGCCATGGCGCCCTCCCAGAGGGATCGCCCCTAGTAGGACCGTGGTCCGGTCTGGAGCCGGTTTGGCCCTATCTGGCAATGCGTGTAATGTACAGGGGCAGCCTGCCCCTGTAGGGGGACCTGCCCCGGGCAGGTCAGAGGACCCCCTTTTGTCAAGATATCTTGGAGAGGACGCCCTTTTCTCATTTTGCCTTCTTAGAAACACCTCGAAATTGTCTAGCACTGTCATGTAAGGTTGTTCGACAAAAAAATTGACGTTAAGATGGAAGCGGGGGCGGGGCTGAGCATGACGCCAATTGACATTGAGCGTACCAAAATCGACATAGCGTCTTCCCTAAATATACAACTGTAGCCGGGGCTTGACTTTGGCCTGATTTTGACTTCTTGTTGTCAGCTCAGCTTGAAGCCTCGAGGCCGTTTTCGAAGCGAACCGTCTCGTTTCGAATGGAGGACAATTAATTCCGCGTAGAAGAACCAGCAAGTGTCACTCCGAGTCGTCAGGGCCCGCCCCACCGTGCAAACAGCGGGCTCCCAAGCAGCCATGGTGGTGCCTTACTTCCAGGAGTGCCTGCTCATGAGGGCGGCCGCCCAAGTGCTGAACCTTCCCCTGGAATGCACTTCCACGGCCCTGACCTTCGCCCACAAGTTCTACGCCGCCGCGCCGCAGGCCGCCTCCCGTGAGGACGTAAGCCCCGATCGCGCCAGAAAGGCTGAAATCCTTCGTTGTTAAGTCGCGCCTGACAGGCTGTTATCCTGCGTTGAGAATTGCCTTCGGCGAGACAAGGCGGTGCCCTTGCGGATTGTAGGCTTTGACAGGCGTTTATGCACGCAAGTGCGGAACGATGGACCCGAGGCTGGTTGTCGACGGAAGTGGGAAACCGGTCCCTTGATGGGCACCTCCCTCCTGAGCAAGGGTTGCTCAGGCGGAGCAGCAGCCCCTTTCTCCACCTGAGCGGCGGTCGTTTTCCGCACCGCGGGGGATGGCGCAGACGTCTAGGGGGCTGCCCTCAGGGGATCGGGGCTGTCTTGGAGGCTGGAGGGTGATCCGGCAGCGAATTTTTTGCCGCGAGTGCGGCAATCGTTTGTTGGGAGGTCTTCTTTTGGGAGACTTTCTGCTGTTCGAGCTCGTGCAGTTGCCCAGCGTTGGGCGCTCCCCCGCCTTTCCCGCGTTTGGCAGGAGGGTCGGAGCTGACACGGTTGGCCTGCGTTGTTTGGATTGTGCCGGCGCTCTCGCGCGGCCTTCAGCTCGTCCCGGCGGCCTGCCTCTTCTGCGCTGCCAAGGTGGAAGAGGTGCGTGAAACTGTTGCAAACAGGTGTCTGCCAATTTCCAGCTGAAGATTCCAAAACGTTGCATCATGCTTCATGTTCAAGAGTTTAGTGGGCCCTCCCCCCTTCCCTAGAAGAACGTGCCAATCGTGTTTTGCCAGTTGCTGCTTATCTGCGTACTTGGAGTATAAACATGGGAGGGTATTGTGCCACTATCCTACGCTGACTAATCTCCTGGTTGGTCCAAAAATTTGCAGCTCATCCCCTCAAAAAGCATGTACTGCCCAGTTGCACAGCACAAAGAATGTCACACTGTGTGTGTTGTACTGCATTTGCAAGAAACCCTTTGGATCAACAGAGCCGCTGAAATTGGCTATGTGTTAGAACGATTATGTGGAAGGACCAAAATTGGGTGGATGCTTCAGCCCCTGTCATCGTATGCAAGCCACAAGGGCTTTGTTGGTCACGTCTTTTGGACAAATGTAATCTATAGATTTGCCAAGCATTGGGGATGTGCTGGGCATCTTGTCTTGCCTCATAGCACCCCCCAAAATTTCATTTTCTGCCAAGTTTGCCACTTCAATTCTGCATCGAGCGCACTAGTGGCATTCAAATGTTGGGGTACCCGCCATTATTTGCATGCCTCAACCTTAGGGTTCCCAGTGTTTTGCAATGGATTGAACTTGGACGTTGACAATCGTCTTTTGAGCATTCTGTTTGCAAACTTATCCCGAAGGGCATTTTGCTGTCACTTTAAACAATTTTAATCAAAGGTTGCACAAACCCCAACAATGTTCTTCCTTGGAACCCACAAGGATGTGTTGGTGTAAGTCAAGATAAGAAGTTAGTGGTTAGGTGGTGAGCAAAGACACAAGACACTGGCTTGACAAAAGAAAACTAAACTCGCCTGGAGATTGCTTGCAAACAAATGGAGGGACACTTTGTGCCATGTTTCCCCATACTGGGAAAAGGTGGTGAGCTTCTGCTGGATGTAGAAGAAGGGAAGTGCATCGCTTTAGGCACAATGCTTGCCATTGTAGGCACTCCACTGGTTTCAAGGTGAATGGTGGTGTTAGGAGGGTTTGATGGAGAGGTAAGGTGTAGGGGTGAGGTTGTGGAGTGGGGCAGGTGGGTGGGTTGGGGCAGGTGCCGTAGGGATTAATCTGGATAGGGATGGAGAAGGGCAAGTTAAACAAGATGTATTCCACCTAGAGCTGCTTGAGATCTTTTCAATAGCATCAAAGGCAAGGGTATCTTGGCATGGGTTGCCAATCCCCCATTTGCTCTCTGCTGGGTTACGTCCATGGCCAGGGCAGGACATCCAGTCCCAGCCACTACAAACAAAGGCTAAGTTCCACTGTCATTCTGGATGTTGGTTTTGAATTCATACGTTGGGAACGTAGTTTAGGTGGTTTGCAGTTTGATGGCTTCTGCTGCTGGCTCTTTGCAGCTGGTGGGATGTGTGCTTGGTGTGAGTTCAGCACCACATCTGCCCCTGTGGCCCCATGCCCTCCTCTGCAGTGCAGACCTACCTATCTTATCTCCACAGCTGGCTTGAAGTTATTTGGATTGGTCTGACACCACCCACATCTGTGTCAAGATATTTTCTGCAAGTTTTAACCTATTCTTGACCGTACAATTTGTTGTTGACATGCCCCAGCAGCATTTGATTTGGTGATTTAACCAACCCCAGTGTGTGCTGCAGGACACCTTCTGCACCACAGACCTGTTATCTGCTTTGGTGCTTTAGATTTGCTGTTTTTGCAGCTGGTCAGATCCAGTTCGATGAGTTCTGTGCCACCCCCAACCTCCTGTGGCTGCAGGCTCCCCTCCGAACCACAGATCTCCTGAATGCTCTTGCTTACCTCAAAGGCGCTTCAGGACGCCACCCCACTGTGAGGGCTGCGATGCCCTGGCTCCCTGCGCTGCCTGCTGAGCCCTGTCCCTGGTTGGTGGGCCGCCGGTACTACGATGCCAAGTTGTGCCTGCTGCATGCTGAGCAACTCATCCTGCGCCACATGCATTTCCAGGTACTGTTCGTAATTCCTCGTCGTCTGCATGTGTTGACATGTGGTAAGCACTGCCCAGTTTGCCTATTGGACGACTTTAGTCTCGAGACTGTTCCTCGATTGCTTGTGCGAAAACACAGAAAAAGGGTGCTATACCTTTTTTGGAGAGCATAGATAAGATTGTGTGCATGAGTGCACACCTGCTTTGGCGAAAGGGAGAAGCTGAAAGAAGGGCATTGAGCAGGGGAAAGTTGCCAGGTCTTGTGGAATTGTGCACATGCTTGGGATTGGTGTTATGATAACATCTTTGGCCGCCCAGTTGCCTAGTGCATTGGATGTGTCTGCACTGACGGAATGGACAAGGAATGTGTTGTGACAGCATTTTGCAGGGGAAGTCCACAGGCTCCAGCTTCCCAGGATAAGACCAAGCCTTTTTGCCTTGCAGGCTATGATTGATGCACCTTGTTTGTGTTTCGGCACTGTGTAGCTCTTTGCTACACATTCTTGACTGTGGCTTGCCCTGTCTTCTGAAAGTCTGTTTGTTGGAGTTTGTTCAAATCAGCCTGAAATCTGCTTTTGGCTGCAAGGATGGTCCTTTGGCACCTTTGGCATTGCAATCAAAAAGATCAAAGAGACGCTGCAGTCGTGCAACGCGCCCATCGCCCAATTTCTTTAGACTGAGAAATGCACTCTGCTTGCCATGGTTAGACAAATGTAATGAGCGAATGTATCCATTGCAACAGCGTAGCAAATGGCACTCTCCTAACAGCACATGTTGCCTGAGTTCAGATCACCTGCCAGCATAAGTTTTCCTGGCAGTCCACAAGGGATTCACATTGCTTGGCAACAGTAAAAGAGTATGAGGAACTCATGCTAATAAGAGCACTGCTGACGAGCAGGTGGTGGGCAGCCACCCGCACAAATTCCTGCTCAGCTTCTGCGCAGCGATGGGTGCTTCTGACAGAGTGGCGGCACTGGGCGTTGCACTTCTCAACGACTGCATGGTGTATACTGACCTGGTTGCGCGGCTGACACCTGAACAGGTACCACACAGAGTGCTGCTTAGGCATGGCCCTGCCCTGTTTTGTTGGAATACTGGGCAGTTGGCAAGAGTAGCTGCAAAGTTGTTCTTCCCTCAGCATCTTAGCTGTTCAGGTCAATTCGTTGCTTGTCTATTGTCCCTCGAAGCGCTCCACTTTGCACGTGACCTGATGGTTGCTTTTCCTGCAAAGAGGTGAAGCACCACCTTGCCATCAACTAGGGGATGGGGAGTGGCGCTGTCAAACGGAAATGGCTGTGTGCGAGGTGCTGTTGGGAGCAGGTGCTGGCATAGGGTTCACTCTAGCGTTTTCATCATCGTGACGAATGGATGCCCATCTCTGGTTGTTTCTTCCTTTTTCCCAGAGCTCTCTGAGCGCCTCTCTCTCTTCTTTGCATTTGTTTCCACGATACCAGCAAACATTTGGAGCAGCCTGTTGGACTGTGGCTCGTCCTGAACACTTTAATATTTCCGCGACCCATGTCACACATTGCATAACGGGTGCAGGAGCTGTGAATTGTCATGTTATCGTTTGACAATGCGGCACCTAGAAATGCAGGCAATGTGTCGCCATTACAACTCCCGGCCCCAACAAAAGGCATGTAATTGCCAACAATCGTCCACAGGACAGTGCATGTTCGGAATGCACATATCCAGGATACAGCCGTCTCCTGCCACCATCTCCAGGATATGGGAACGCCATATCTAGGGTATGAACGCCATATCTAGGGTATGTAGCATCCATATCCAGGATATGGTGCCCATTTTCTATTGGATATCTGGATTATGGCTGAGGGTATGGCACCCCCATATGCTATTTGGTATCCAGAATGTGAGACATTCTGCCAACGATGTATCAAATGCATGGCGGGTTTCTGTCGATAGCAAAGCTTGAAATTCCTTTGAGTATATTGTGTTTGGCCGAAGAATGTTTCTAAAGGTGGACAGCTGGTTAATCGGCACTTTGCTGATAAGCAGCACCAAACAGAGACTTGACGTTGAATGGCCTGTTTTGTGGGTTGTATCCAACATTGATTATTTGGATGATGGCCCCTGTCCTTCATCGCTTGTTGAGGTGCAACGGCCTGTCTTGTCACATTCCGTTGACAAATTCAAGATGCTTGTTGAAACGATTTTCTTGGGTCAGGCACAGGTTCAACCACTGAAAAAGAATTTCGGCAGTGGACACTATTCAAACGCATCAACAATCGTGTATAATGGTCGTTGTTCTCTGTGAAATGGAGACCCCTTCCTGAGCACGGATGTGTTCTAGACATTTTTCACCGTTGTTGTAGTTAAAAAGCCGTTGGCAGCGAAAAGCGGTGCAAACCGATCAGCAGATCCTTTCCGGATTCCGTCTTAAAATGGCACACACATCTGGAGACGGTTCAGATATGTGCCCAATATGCATTGAAAGACGGAAACACAACTTGGACACAAACACAACTTGCTTATTCATGTTCATTGTATGTTGTTGTGTCTTGTCATGGGCATTAAATGGGTTGGGCTTGATTTGTTGTTGTCTTCTGTGATATTTAGTCTTGTGCAGAATGTGCTGAAGAATTGGTATTTGTTACGTGTTACATTGCTTACCAAGGGAAAAAGCACCCACTGCAACAGTATCCCTGTGCATGGGGACTGCCACCTTATCCATTTGGACGTTTTCAAGATTCATGCATTTGAGGGTATATGTAGCTACGTAAGATTCGGTATTTCCCAGCTCGGAATGGAGGTATGAAAGAACACAAATGCAAAAGTTAAGATGAAGACCGAAGGAAACATGGATGGGAAGTGGGGGCTTGGTGTGAGCAGCAAAGTGGAATGGACCTCTGCTGCATTGGACACAGAAGATCGGAATTCATACTGTGCTATGATTAGCACTTGTGCTTTAGGAGAATTTGGCATCGGCTTTAAGGTGCATGGTAGCAATCGGAGAACAGTGTGGCGCACAGAGAATCGGTGAACAGATAGAAAGTGGACACAAAACTGATGGACGGAAACCAATGAACTGAACAGTAGAGCTGTGCCAGGTCGCTGGCGGGGCACTGCACCTAGCCCTTGAGTGGGCAGAGGAGTCAAGTGGGGGAAGGTCTTTGCGGTGGCTGCGGGAGATAGGTTTGGACGATGCATCAGTGGAGGCTGTGGGGCACTGCCTGCTTGACATGGTCGTGGAGGTGAGGTCCAGAGAGGGGCAGCTGGAAGCCACAAATCGAGGTGTGGAAGTGGATTGATCGCCTTTGGAGAAACATGACATACAGGATACAGAAGTCGTCATGAAGGGTCAACCCAAGAGCACAATCCATACAGATGTGTTTCTGAGCTTTTACGACTGGGGAAATGACAAAAGGGGGTCTCTGTGACCAAAAGGGGGTACTCTGCCGGGGTGCAAATGACAAAAGGGGGCCCTCTGACTGGCCCCCTTTACATTAGACACGTTGGCAGGCTGGCTGCAGTCCGGCGCTGGTCTGCAACCCCCTTTTGTCATTTGGACGCCAGTAGAGGGACCGCTCTTGTCAATTTTCCTCTTAGGGGTGTCGCGGGGGTTATGTTTGTCTGTGGGCTTTCTGAAGGCTGAAGTCTACAACGCACAAGCATTAGCAGATGCACGACACCACTTGTGCTTTGATTTTGTAAGAACTCTTTTGTAAGGTGAAGTCATTGGCAACATCTAGTTGGAAAAATTGAACCCTGAACGCAGAAACAATGCCATACCGACGTTCTGCACAACTGAGTTGGAAAAAACAAAATCCAAAAAATGGCCCGACTGCCATTTTCGGATTCGTAAGTCCATGCAAGTCTGATCTTGCCAAAAAAATACGTTGCGTGCACTCATTGCATTACGACTGTCACCAACGACCTTGAACATCGAACACAGCCCATCCATCACAAATCACGATCGTTCTCAAACAATTCCACAACCTCCTTACCCATGCACTGAGCAATCATTGCATCTCAATCATCACTTATGGCATGAAACTCACCAAAAACACAAAATACAGTCTTGTGATCTCAAAACATGCAGCCATTTGCTCCATGAATACAGATTCAATGCAAGTCAACACTAGTTTTTGAACATATGCTCAGAAACTAATGCGACGCTCACCCCTTTGTGTCATGTAGGTGAGCATGCATGTTTTTAGTATGCCCAGAATGAACTAAACGTCTAAGGAAGCTCGCGATTTGGAAAGAATAAAGTGTTTAGGCTTACAAGCCATCCCTTCAGATTTCGCACCAAATGTCATTCTTTAATGGCTTTTGAAGCCGCAAACACAATCAGGTCATTGCTCACAATGATTCATGTATTTGGCGGAGACCAATTGCATCTAAATGATACACCAAGGGCAGGGGTGGTCGTCTAAGTGGCATCACGAAGGCCCCCCCACCCCCCACCCCCACCCCCACCAGCAACCCCAAGAGGGAAATTGACAAAATGGGGTCCTTTGCGAGGAAGCAAATGACAAAAGGGAGTCCTCTGCGTGGTCGCCCTTGTAGGACCGGGTTGCAGACTGGCGCTGGTCGGCCAACGCGTCTAATGTACAGGGGGGTGTCAGAGGACCCCCTTTCGTCATTTGCACCCCCGCAGAAGGCCCCCCTGTTGTCACAGAGGATCCCTTTTGTTCAGGATATCTCACAGTGGACCCGTTTTGTCATTTTCCCGTTTATGAGTCATCCATTGCAGTGGGCAATGTGACAGAAAGCAGGTAAAATGACGCCCATAACACACAGGTATGGTTGCACATGTACCTGTTGATTTAGTCATGCAGTCTTGCAGCTATGCAGCATGATGCTTTTTGTGCATCAAGCACGGTTTGCACCAATGCAAGATGTGCAGTACAGAGTGATGTTCAGGAAATCAGCGCAGCTTAAGTGTGGGCACGGGCTTTGTGAACTGGCCCATTTTTCCCTAAGTTGCAGAGAACACGGAAATCCAAGTCTGTGCACCTTGACAACAACGATGGACGTTGCGGCATCCAGCAAGCGCTTCAGACCCTGTGTACCTACCTGGATCTGCCCACCAATGCAGCAACGTAAATTCTTGCCTGTCTGAGCGCTGAGCATGTACCAAGCACATTGCAACAACATCCATCGGTTCTGGAGCGCAGACTACTCTCTACAGAGCCCACAATTCACAGTAATGTAGCGCATGTGGCGAATTGCGTTGACACGGTCCTTGTTTCTGTGCCAGGATGTCACAGCCATTCTCACAGGTGATTCCGTGGTGCCTAGGCTATTGTCGACATGTCACCAGTGGGTGGATCCCGATTGCCCAGGTAACGCCCACCAGGGCGTGGTCTTGGATGGAAGCCCCATGGATCCGGGCAGTCTTCGCCTGACGTTTCTTGTGCGATTCTGAATGGTGACACGTCAGTGCAGATGATCTGACTCGACGCTCAGAGGAGTTTAACCAGACAGCACCCTCTCTGCCAAAGTGTAAGCTAGGCCAAAATGCCCAATTCAGTAGTTTAATCCGTGGTGAATGCTAACCTATTTCGTGTAGTTACTTGAAGTTGCCTACCTGTTGCAATGCTAAATATACTGCTCATGTTGCCCAAAAGAATGTTCAAGGGCCATCAGGATGAGTGGCAGATGCTCCATCAGACGATCTGGCTGAGGGCGATGGCTCCGTCTTTGCCACGTTGCTGACCTTGAAGTTCGGGTGGACTCCACTCGGACTGGTGCACATGCAACCCAGTCCATAATGCGATTCTTGTAAGACAAAGCAGTTTTAGATTCATTTTGTGGTGGTGCACATTGTTGAGACACTTTCTTTTGTCAATTCGACTTGATTAAAACTCGAATTAGAATTGTGCACACGGTCAATCGTTCAGCGGGAAGAGCAGAAAACCCTGTGGCAAGAAAAGGATGTCTGCCATACAGAGGGCACACCCCACTGTGGGCACACCCACAGGAGTTTACCATTCAACCGGTTTCTGTCTGTGCTGAAGCAGTGATGAACGTGTATTATTAATTTTCAATGGTAGCTAAGTTGCTGACTGCTGCGGATAGAGTATTGGCAGCATAATCCTTGTCAACCCAAGGCGAAAATGTACACTTTCAGATGTAGCCCTATTTTGCGAAGGAATTGTGTTTGATTCAGTACTTTACAATTCCTGCATGTACCAGTCCATCCCGAAAAGGTGTTCTGCGCAATTTGAACCATTCTCATAATTGTTTCTGATGAACACTTTGGGAGGGCTGCCCACAGTTGGCCTGCCAGCAGTTCCCACGTCTGGCACACAAGGTGCAGAGCAAACTGGGAATTCAAACAGTTTGAATTGTAATCGCGCAATTGAATTCAAGCAATCGCGCGAGCTCCCTGGCTGTTGCTAAAGAAGAGCTAAACAATAACCCAATGGCAGGCGCCCTTCGCCACCTGTGGGGTTACATATGGAGTCTCTTGTGGTGTTGCGCTGGTGAAGCATATCAACCAAAACATGCTAACACCCAACACTTCGGTCCCGCTTAAGCACTCTTTTTGCTATTAACGCACATTTGATATTTCCACACACGTTCCCGTACACTGATTCAGGAAAAGCACGCAGCAGTAGATGTGTGCGTCATATGTTTGTGTATAAAGCGTATCACTAGCAAGAAAAGGGCCAAATAACAACCTTGAAAACAGACATAAAACACGTTTCATCAAAGTTCTGCACGCTAAGAAAACAGAATAACCCAAACCCGTAAATTTTGTACACGTTTGGACACGTGTTGTTTGGCCCTTTTTTCCTAGCGTATGTTCTGTATTTTTGGTGTTGTTCGATTGATGAACGCCATCGTTTTCGCATGCACATATGTGGGCATATGGCGCATATGTGGGCGGCGAGACAGCGGGCATTCACACATTTTTGGACAAGCAGACACGAGGCCGAAATACGACGCACCCGGCTCTGCATCCACTCCCTTGACGGGATCCTGTAGACAATAAAGCAAGCAGATGTCTCTTTGTTGGTACTGTTCAACTCGTATTTCATTTTCACAGGGCAAGGAATGTTGCATGTACAACTCTTGGATGGTCCGCAACGCCCGCAACACAGAGGCGAGAGCCGGCTTTCGCTTCTGTGTGTCTTGTGAGAAAGGCAACGGCTATGTTTTATCCAATGCGAACCCAATGTACAGCAGCAGCAGTGCTCTTTGTCTGCCGCTGGTGCAGCCATTAAGACAGGTGGATATAGCGAGCCACTAACTCTTAAACTCTGCGCAAATTCACCACTTTAACTTTCATTAGCTCGACACATCATACAGCTGGTGAAATGGCACGCAACGAACGGTTGAGGTCTTGAATCTCTGAACAGAGTATGCTTAAAGTACATATAGAGCATCTACAATAAATTTGGTTTTAATATCCAAAATTTTCTACATGCGACTCTTCCAGGCAAAGCGATGCAACAAAGACTGCTTGGTATTGAGCTTTCGGCCGATATGCCCTGAAAGACTATAATGTACACGAAATGTTCCTTTCTACGCGTAGTATTGCTTTGCAGTCAATGCCGTGTAGAACTAAAATGATACCACGTAGCTATAAAACATTGTTAATTTTACTAATTTATCAATCAAAGTTACAGCTCAAGGCAGTAAGGTGGATGTCTGCTCCAAACTTCCCACTGGAAAGCATTCAATGATTTGCTTATTGAAAATCCCCGATGTTGTTGAGACAAATAGCCTGAAACATCCCGAACGGGTTGCCCATGACTATGCGTCGAGAACAGCATTTCGCCACGGCTCAGTCACACTAATAATTTCCGTGCTCAAGTCACACTAATTTCCGGTATCCAATCCTTATCTGTCTGTGGTTTCCAGCGTCCACTTCACACAAATCATTTTGTATTGCATATGCTTTGCTCAAAATGTGCGCGAAACGGATAGTTTTCGCCACTGAAGCATGCCCGCCCCTTGCCGAACGCCGCGGCACTGCCTCCATACATTCAATTCACGAAAGCCTGGCGTTGCCTTCTTTTGAGCAGACTGGGGACCGACGCCCCTCCCCCCCCCCCATCCCCCCCCCGACATGCATGATGTCATGATCGTCATCATGAAATTTCAAGAAGCAAGGCAACGTGATATGTAGGAACCCATGACATGCAGCCTGATATCATGACATGGTGTGTGAAGATTTCACTTGATGTGATATTCCTGAATATGTGATTTTTTTTAGTTTGTGTTACTCTATAGATTCCAATGATCCAATCACTGACTCTGCTTTGCTCAGGCAAAATAGGACGCTGACGGCTACCTCATTGCCTTGTTCTGTAAAAAATCATGATGATGATGATGATGATGATGATGAATTTTCGTGATCGTTGGATGATAATGACATGGGACATTTCTTGAACGAATGGCGCAAAAAGTGCGCGCCCCACCGAAGCGCGCTGGCCCAGACACCAAATTCAGTAAACGAGGCACGACAGCGAGGTATAACTGGTCACAGACGGGTCCCAGGATAGGAAAGTAGGCGCGGACTTGGTCAGCACAGGAGGCGGTCAGGTCAAAAGGGGAGGTGGCATTGGGTCCGCAAGATTGGGCCCCAAGGGCCCGGAGCCGGCAGCAGCAAACATGCCGTATGAGCTGACGCGGCTGTTCTACGAGAAGGCGGAGGACTTCAAGTTCGAGAACACAATCCGCAGCGACAAAGCGTGAGCTTAGGCGTGAAAGAAAGTGTGAGACAAAGTGTGATGAAGGGAGCTTCTTCTGATGTTGGTGTGGGACGGTGGGGTCGAGTGTTGCTGCGTACACTTGGACAGTGGGTGGGTGGGGGGTGGGGGTGGGGTGGGGTGGGGTGGGGAGTGGGGGGCTGATAATGTGGACAAGCGCGAGGGAGATGTTAATATTTCTGTTGGGAAGTAGCGGTATGAGATAGAGTACTTTCAAGTACTTTCTTTTCTCTTTTGGGCGAATGTGTGCGTGTGCCGTTTTGGTTTTACAGATGCACGGTGTACCGCGCACGCTGTGCGTACTCTAACGGCGTGGTGACCCTTAAGGCCTACAAGAACCTGAACGACGAAGTCAAGGAGAGGGTGTTGCAGGAGATCAGGGTGGCTCAGGCGGGTCGACTCAGAACGTGGCGTTAATTTAATGCACATGCGATATTCATAAATTTGTGGAATGGAAAGTGCTGCAAACATGCAGTCAATGGCCAAATGCTAGGAGAGTACCACAATGCGAGGGAAGTACGTGTAGTCGTCGACTTTATCGGGAATTCCGTTCGCCGGAACTCCAAACAGCTCTGCCGAAAATTGCACATTTTAAACCAATTTAACCTTGACTAGATTTGACACACTTTTTGAAAATTGTGAGCCCAGCACGGCCAGTATCGGTTTTACCCGTATTAAGGTGAATTTTGCATTTTCTTTTCGGGAATAAATGTTGTTTGTTAGGGGATCGTATATGCCTGGCGTGCAAGTAATACCTTTTCAAAAAGCAAACCAGGGGATCTGCAACAAGTGCATAATAGCATCCAGACTTCGTGGAGAGAGGATTTGTACTGTGGACAAGGCGATACTTCATCCGGGCGATTCAAAGTTGAAAATTCCCAGGACCTCAACAACCCCTCCCAGAATGCATTGCCCGTATGGGTACCGAAATTTGATCCATTCTGCCACATACGATAGGAAGAGGAAATCCACTAATTGTAAAAGTACATTACATGACGGTGATGGTTACCTTTCACGAGGCCATCTATAGTGTAATACATTGAAATTCGAAAAAAATGGAGATATTGCGCTGCTCTTGCGCCACCAGGGATGCCGTGCATAAGTCAATGTTCAACGTTTGATCAGAAACGCCGCTTCAAGGAAAGTGCCACATGCAAGTATTGCAAAGCACTGCCACCTTTTCCTCTACCCACACCACCTTTTCCAAAACAGATATGTCATAGATATCCCAAAATATCATGCAGTGATGTTTGTTCACTACCTTCACCCGCACAGTCTGAATCGAATCTGCAACGAATCTGTGCAGCGCAGGCAGGCTGCCCGTTCATTCAGAAGTGCTTTGATGCCTTCGAGGACAAGTATCAGTGGTGGGTCGTCTTTGAGAATTGCGCGGGCGGCACGCTGCTGGATGTGCTTAGGCGGATGGGCAAGGTCGACGACGAGGGGTGGCTGGCGTCTCAGGTGTAGATTCATTGAATCTTCTCATTGCGCACATTGATGTCAGTCGCGCTGATGGCAACATCCACTTCACTCTAGAGCCCCAATATTGATCGACGTCGCCGGATTTCCCCGCCGCCAGGCGTGGGGCAACGTCGCCGGTTCGTGGCCTGTGGCGTCGGTTGGGGAATTGAGAGCCCTGACGACGGCGTCGACGCCCCGACACACACACCACCTTGCAGTAAATCCCGCCGAACGCTGCTGAAGCGCAGCCATCCCTCCAAACCCTTCAGGCGACGTTGCCGGGGCTTGCGCCTCTCTCCCAGCGATGTCGCCAGAGGTTTGGCCTTTCTCCGACGCCAACTGGAGATTACTGGCAAAAAGGATGTGACGGGTGTTCTCAATTCGCGTTGTGACACTGCAACTGGGCACGGCGTTGTTTGATTCATCGGCTTCGCTTCTGGGGCGTTATTGCGCTGTGGCGGACAGGACCCTGTTGTGGAAACAGGTGGTAAGGTTCAGTACATTATGTTGCTGAGTTATGCCACTTTTGTCCTCAAAGGTTTGGAAGCAACGTCTGGACAGCTTGCGGACTTGATGGCTGTAAACTTGCAGGAATTGTGAATGGTTAATGACGGGGCAATATCATACAAGTCTCATACGCAAGAAGATCTAGATATCGCCGTGTTTCAGAAATCTTACATATTTCTGCACCTGAATCTTTTCGTGGGAATGTGGGCGCAGATAGGGGTGGCAAGGTGCCAATACTTGTAGCATACATTCACTACACAGTCGCTAAACGTTCTGCAAGTTTGTTTGTGCATCGCCAACTTCCCCAACCCCACAACAAATGTCCCCAACATACAATCGCTGTACCCTTGCATAATGGAGGCAAATGCCCACCAGATATCATACCGTAAGGAATGGAGTGCTGACAATCCCAAGGGCACATTAAAGCAGAAAAAATATTCTTCCTACTAATTTTGCTCTGCATCAATTAAGAGGCGCCTATTTAGGAACAAAATCGACTATCAGGAGACGGTCCCTCATTGAAACCGTCGAAGCCCGTTTCAACGAAACATTAGGATTTATGCACCAGCTTTCAAGCGAAGCAATATTAATGTGCAATAGTAATTGCAATATTATTGTAATAATTGATAATGTTATACGAATTGCATTAATTGCAATATTGTTGTAATAATTGATAATGTTGTATCATTTGCATTAATTGAAATATTGCCAGTGCTCAAAGCACGGCCTGCTGCGCCGGGTGGAAGAGACAACTTCACCATGAAGATTTAGGACTGTTTTGGAAAGCCCGTGAAAGCTGCATCTTTTCAGTCCGGAGTCATGGGCCGTCGAAGGACTTCCGAATTCTCATTACTTTGAACCAGGATACAACCATTGGAAACGATCCACTACACTCACAACTACGAGAACCACTACATTCTGCAATAATTTGGTTAAGTACTAATATATAGAATGTGGTGCACAGTCATAGGAACGTTTGTTATGGGACGGAGAAAGTACGTTGTATTAAACTGTCATGGACAGTACAAGCTACAACACATTTGATACACATTTATACGTTGACTAAGTGCAGTCGCATTGCGGGTTGTAAGCGCTAAATGTAGTGCATTGTTTTCCAAGTGTAGTGCTCCCAACTCCTGCCACCAACCTGCTTCAAACCCCCGCACCACCCCAGACCATGCTTCTCCTGCTTTGACCCCTGCCGCACAAATGCCAACCGACACTTTCGCCATCACTGCATACGAAATCCCATTTACAACAACGATATTATCTTTTTGAAGTTTTTGCTCCAAAACATCACATAGCAATCGCATTGCATCGGGTCACAGAAATGCGGCGAAGCATTTTGGAACACCAAAACACTGTCAGTTGGTCATCAGCAGGTGAATGTCGCGACTGCGTTGGGCATTGATTGCCAAATTGACATTGTTCCTGGGCCCGCCCCAGGTAGTCTACCTACTGCTTCAGACCCTGAGTTACCTTCACGGCGAGTCCATCGTCCACCGCGCCATCAACGCCGAGAACGTCCACTTCAACTCCCACAAGGTGGTCAAGCTTGGCGGCCTGTTCTTCGCCGTGGACACCACGTTTGGGCCAGCCACCGATGTCGTGGGGTCAGTGGACTACCTTGCGCCGGAGACCTTCCAGAGTGTCAGGATGGGCCGCGGGCAGAAGGCGACGTCAAACTACGACTTCAAGGTTTGATGCGCCCGATTGCCACTCGGAGTTTGGAGGCGGTTGGGCGGGGGGCGCCCTGTGGCTGGACGCACGCCCGGAACTCCTTTTAGAAACAGCTGGTGCAACCGAGTGGCACAGGTTGCTGAACTGGATGCAGCCTTTTCACGAAGGTTGTGCAGGTGGTGCCTCGCTGGCGCCGTGGGTTGTGCTTGCTGCTTGTCCGCCTTTTGGGAGAAGCATTGGCCAGACTTGCTTTGGAGTTATTCCATTGATTATGTTTGATAATACTATAGTAGTATTGTAGTTATTGTATGCAGTACCTCTGCTTCGAAAGTCGTGTACGTTATCCAAATCACGCAAGGGGAGGTCAAAACGTGCAAGTCAAAAGATTCGACCAAAACAACTTCAACGCGCCATGTTGGTAGCTATCTGCAGAGCCATTAAGCGTGGAAAACGGTGATGCCGTTCTTTAGATATGCTAAGAGGAGCATAGGCGACACTTTTACTTTCATCGGGACCTAGAGCGGGGTGTGGGGATCTAGTCCTGGCCTTTGAATGATTTGGAACGAGCTGAATCGTCTCTAGGAAATATTAATGCCCTGGTGTTTTCTTATACAATGAAGTGTCGGCTAAATTCAAAACTGAATCCACAGAGCCAAAGATATGAGCTTGCGGCAGATTTTTGGATTGCAGCAGGAATTGTGCGTGTGTTGTGGCTGAAGGCCAAAAAAGACACCTATATTAGTGCAATAGCATTGACCAAACCGGTGCAACAAGGTTAGGAAAGCCGTGCATGCTGACGCTAACCCGAGAACGGCCTAGGCTGTTGACAACATGGCGAATCGTTGAAATTGACGATTTCAAGGCATGAGTCAACATAGCGGAAGAGATGTTTCACAGAGAATGTGACTGCGATGCTGCCAAATTCTGGAAATCTTGTTACATTGCCTATTTACTGCCTATTATGAAATTTGTTGAATAATTGCAGGGAACAACTTTAGAGCGACACGGGGACAACAAAGTACCCAATAAAATACAATGCATTGTGTCCACTCTGCTCGAAGGGCGTCTGCCTAGTTTCTTTTGTTCGCTTCGTCCAATTAGATGGTAAATAACCCAAATAACCTTTCTGAAAAATTGCATAATAACAGTGCATTATGTGCTCCTATTGCATAGCTCACATAATGCAGTATATCATACAAAAGCTGTACAGTAGAGCAAATCATTTGCTTATATGCATCTCGACCATCAGCGCACAAGCGATGGATATCGCCAAATAGTAAACCAGCAACTGCTTGATTAACAGATCGTTACAATTGATTGTTTGAATGCAGTCATTGATGGATTGATGGAAGAAATGGTGCTTTTGGCCCTTGCAGGCGGACATCTGGTCCCTGGGGGTATTGACGTACGAGTGTCTTGTGGGGCGCTTCCCTTTTTTCCACCCCATCCCGGAAGAGACGGTCCATGCAATCGTGAACAGAGATCCCGACTATCCACAGTATCTGTCGGAACCCTGCGTGGATTTTCTGAGGCAGGTGAACTCCCACCCTTGCTTGCATCACAACTCAACACTGTGCTGGTCCAACGGCAATAGGGGTGCGTATTTCCTTGCATCCGACAAGCGGGTTGAACTGCGAAGGTGAAAAACTGAAACAATCACCTCAGCCACTTACTACTATTTTAATCTATTATCCAGCCAATGAATTGACTTTCCAGCCAATATAATAGTGGTCGCAACGGATTGCAAAAGGAATAATTATTAAAGTCCTTGAAATAATCAAAGTAATTGACTAAATTATTCATGTGTGGGTGCACACACATCGCGGTACGATGCAACATTCCGCATCGTGTGCTTGTCTACTGCTTGTTGCAGAACCGTCCGTTGCGCAACTGCTTTGCGCGATGCATCGCATAGAGCAGGCTTATCATTTACCGTTGTGGCCCCTTTTTTGCCACAACGTTTTCAATTGTAAAAATGCTTTTTTGCAGAACGCCCATATTTGCGCATATGTCACGCATTTTCACGTCGTGTCGACGCGCTCATACTACTGGGGGGATTCGCTGGTGCAGACTTTCACACCATGCCCGCTGATGCCAGCTAGGGCTTTCTCGCCCCTAAGGTGCTTGAAGGGCGACCCAAACAATTTCCCTGGGCGGGGTGGCGGGCGAGTACGATGGCCCATGACTGATTGACAAGGCAGCCCAGCCGCAGTCACACAGGGCCCATTTGTACGTGTAGTTGCGTGTAAGGGAACAATTTATGTCGGTTTTGTTGGGATTAGCCTCAAATTGACGCTAGGAGAGGGGGAGCGGGACAATGCAATTTACAATCCCATTTTTCAACCCACTGCATTCAGCACCACTTTGACTGTGGTTGTCCTCAAAACCACCCAGAAGTTGTGCCTCGCTGTCATGTAGTGTTGCTGAGTCATCCGTGCATCAACATAAGGAACGACGCCGGGGTGTGTGGATGGGTTTGTGGGGTGACAGTTCAACATCAAATTGACGCTAAGCGTAGCAAAATCGACATTTTGACAGCGCCTTCCCTAAAACGCCATATGTGCATGTACATTTACATGTAAACAACAAGCTTTTTTATGCGTAAGTAGCAAATACAGCGTCGCGCTCCACCATGGCGCCTTCCATGGCGTTCCTAACAGCTTATCAAGGAAATGTGGTACAGCCAAGTAGTATAAAGTACTAAACGTTGGCCAATTGTCCGGAAAATAGTGGTTCCTGTCCAGAAGCGGCTAACCACTTGAGGCACAAGGTTGCGGCGTTGGGATGCGCAGTGCGCACCCCACGGGTAGTGGCACTGATTTGAACCAATCATATTCTCTAAAGAATGGAATCAACCAGTCAACCAGAACATAGTACAATCAGCAAGCCAGTCAACATGACGATCACCGCTGGCTCCCAGGCGCTAACTAAGGATCCCACAGCCCGACCAAGCTCGGAGGAGCTTTTGCAGCACCCGTGGATTCAAGGCAACATCGATTGGGCCCCCGACATCGGTTTCGAGGATCCCATTCCGGACCCCGAAGCAACCTTTTCGCAGACGCTTGGCCTTGGAAAGACAGCCGTGACTGTTCAGAGAACCATGAACCGGAAATCGAGCGCATTGGAGGTAGTCTCCCTTCAGTAGGGACGCATGTTTTAGCGCACTAACACCAAATCGCAAAAGGTTGCTTGACTGTTGAATGCACAGCAATTTGTGTTGTATTGTATATGCAATGCATTAGCAGTTGCGGTGGTGTGCGTTGGATGCATAATATTTGTCATTTTGTTGACGGCAGCGAAATACACTTACTGTTGGAGGAATGGCCGCCCATCAAATGATCAGTCCATCAAAAGACGTGGGAACATTGGAAAAATTCAACAAACCCGAAATCTGCATAATGGAGAATTGAGACGCCGAATTTATGATGAGCGAGTAATTTGGGAAGGACGATATGCAGCGTTGTAATGGGCCCACCCCAGAGATTTCGAAACGCAGAAGGGACCAAATTAGTCAGCACTCTGTTTGTTTTCTTGGACTTGAGGCCGTGGCTTTCATGCGATGCAGAAACTGCGGGCATCAATAATGGTGAAAAAGCCGCCGACTGCGCTCAGGTGGGTCGCGATTGACAGCTTCCAAACTTCAGGTATACTAAACTAGAAGGTGGTTGTAACATGAATTATAATATATAATAATACTTCCTCCGTCCCAGATTAATTGTCGTCTATGATTTTGGGGTAATATTTCTCCATCATGCCCTCATTTTTTTTAATTAAAATTTCGCCTACGGTTGTCCTTTTGAGCTGGAAGTACACCATAAAAATTTCAAATAAATCTATTAAGTATTGAGGATTTGGCAGTACTTTGTATCAAGGGTCTTTTAACATAGTAAATCTCAATGTTTGGGGTAAAAAATGACCAAAATTTACCTTCTCCTTGCGCTCAAAAGGGTCATGTCTCACTTTTCCTGCATTAAAATTGATAGTCAAGGGTCTTGAGATGCAATCTTTTCGATTTTGACCTTGTTTTAAAATTTTGAGATTGTCTTTATAACAAATTTAACCTTTCAATTAGACGACAATTAATCTGGGACGGAGGAAGTATATAACAATTATATATATATATGATTATATGATTATAAGATAAATTTTGTGTTTGGTGTTTAACGGAGTGTTCCTGTGTTGTTCCCATGTTGCTGTTGACCAGTTACGAATTGCCAATAGGTGGTGGGAAACTAAAAGCAACTAGCTCTTTTGATCCACATAGTGTGCATGTTGCCTTGCTTCTGCCTTGCCTGATCGACTCATTGGGCCAGGCTACCACGAATTCTCCTCCCTTCAGCGATAAACAGAAAACAATTCCAATGGTTGTGCGTATCCACAGAAGCAGATAAGGGCATTTCAAGTTCCGACAGTGCGCAAGTCCGTCGGAAAAAAATGCACATCCTGAATATACATATCCAGCATGTGACCATATTCCAGGCTACGGGTGACCATATCCCACGATATGGCCTCCATGCCCCAGGAGATGGCCCCCACATCGTGGGATATGACAATATCCTCGCCCATATATTCGCCATATCCCAGGATACGGGAGCTCGTATCCTGGATATGGAGCGTCCATATCCAGGATATGGCATTCATATCGTATTCGATATCCAGGTTGTGGGGCCTCTCCGTACTCCATGCCAGGATATGGCACTTTTGCCCGACGTCCTTTATGAACGCCGAGGATATGTCTATCCCTGGCACCTACCTGAATTTGACAAACGCTGAAATCTCCCAAAAAGATTCCTATGTGATTCCCGTGCCGGGCGCCTCAGAAGCAGTTGCAGAAGAACGACCACAGGCAGGCAGGGCGCAGACCAGGAGGGTTCCATTGATTTCACTGTAACTGCATATCCAAACGTGGTGTTCGCATCTGCCTTGGCAAACTAGTGCTGTTCATTCACATCAATTTTTGAAGTAAATGACAAGTCAGGCATAGCAATCAGCCTGGGACACCAATCCCTGCAATCCTATCCTTTCGCGAAACCTCCATGTTAGCTTTGGGTTTACGGGCATAGCGCCCAATTCCAAGGCACTGGGCAGCCACTCAGCCACCAACCTGAGCCACCCGGCGGTTTGACTGGCGTCATGTTTCGCACACCCGACAAAATTTTAAAATGGCGTATCGGGCTGCTTTTCCCCGATCCTCAAGAAAATTCAATTCAAATTTAAGTGCATGCTTAAGCATACAAGTAAATGTCGACTTTCGTTCATGCGGGAACTGTGGAACTCGCCAAAGAGTCTGCGGCAGAGTCTTGAACCTGCCCTGCATACTGTACGAAAGCCTAGGGAAGGTTACGCCCCTACTGCCGCCTCTGGCAAGGCAGCTCTTTCATATGGCGCCCACAACTGTAACGCTCCGAGCCTGGGCTTTGACTGCATTGGACACTGCAACCCTTCAATAGCTGCAGCTGGGCCTGAAGGCCAGCATACCGTTACTCTGCGGCTCTAACCAGCTTGATGACTTATTCCTGTTTGGAAAAAATCCAGCCCAATGTCCCCTCACGCCTCGAGCACAATGGCGGCATCCAGCGCCTATCCATCATGCGAAGGCTTGTCTGATACCCGTATTTCAGGATGCGGAGGTCATGAAGGCTTCCCTCTCATGATCTTCAAATATGTCTTGGAGACCTGAAATCTAAAATCACTGAACCCAGCAACAACGTCCGTGAACTTCCTGTCCAGAAATGAAGGGCATCGGACATTTTTGGCGACACGCCATTCATTTGGCCACATTCAGGCTCGCCGGCTCGCAGGAGTAACGAACCCGGGGCATTCAAACTGTTCTGGCTGTATACATTTCCACCTTTGCATGCAAGGCGCAAGGGCAACCTCTGCGGCAGCCTTGTCGAAGGCAATAGTGGGAAAAGCCATTACAGCGCTCTCCCAGCATTGCGGTACCATCCACAGTATTCTATGAAAAACACGATGAACGACGGCACTTTTTGCCAAAGTTTTGCATATCATCTATGCATCTTGTTATGGTGCTTGGAGCTTGCTGCCCATCGAAATACCTGTCTCGCCATTTCGACACTCGCTTTCGTGAGTACTGAACAGCTAACAGACTCTCGCATCACATGCTTGCACACAAACTCCAAACCACAGATATAAACCACAGTGCAGAATGCGTGCGCACATGCTAAATTATGCACAGAATTCATGTACACTCTAACAATAAACACGACGTTCATTCGCTCGTTCATTCTTTTCATGGATGTGACATCCGTCTCTCTCCGAGTCCACCATGTTCGATGCGGCGGGCTGCTGACCTATGGGCCGATGCGCGTGGCCAGTGTCATACGGGGCCTGTCTCGCAGCGCCTCCGCCATGTTCAGGAGCCCCACGATGAAAGAAGGCGGCTTCATGGCGGCCGTCAAGAGGTCCTTCTGCCTGCTGGCAATGCTTTGGAAAGGGGGGTCTGGGAACGGCGTTGGCGCAGAGGAGAGGAGCAGCTCGGACGAGGATGCGAGCGATACTGACGACCATAATCGCGGCAAAAAGAGGATGGTGAAGAACGTCTCTTTCGACGCAGGGTGCGCGAGAAAGTAGCGTAATGCCGCTGCTCGCCTGAAGGTGTCGACAGATTAAGTTTCCGCGCCACTGGCTCGTGCAGAGGCGGACAGTAATGTCCATGTCGAAGCATCGCTACAACGCGGCTTCAATCACATGCAATCCTTCAAAAGCGTGAAAGTGCCTGAAAATTAGTGAAAGCCCTTGAGAGTGTCTACTGCCTCTATGCGCTGTCACCTAAATGTGCTGCGGCTGAATTCGCAAGCACCTGCACTGCATTCTATGGATGAGCGCCTCGAAGGCCATCGGATTTGGTCCCCAGGGCGCCTCTGAAAAGGAGGTTTGCTGCGCCAGAGGGTGGCCATGAACAAATCACATGGCGGTGAATGCAATGCGTTGGGAAACATGCACCGCACCTGGAAATATGGGTACCCGCCTGTCTGCATCTCTGACAATCCTTGATGCAGATGGCTAGTGGAAGATCTGGTGGGCAAAGGTAATCCGCAATTTGGACGGTCTCGATGCAAAACTGCAGTGGCCAGTCATCGATCCTTGATCCGCCATGGGTGAGATACCGAATAGCGGAGAATTGGATGTACGAGAGTCATTCAGGCAACGCCAGTATTGATATCAAGGCCTGGCAACGTTGATTCAGTGTTGCAGCAGCACCGTCCCCTCAGGGGATATCAGTGTTGAGAATTGGTGACAATAACGGCATCAGTTGTGTGTATGGCATGGCGAGACTCCGCGGCGGGACTCTGCTGATGTGCGGATGTTGCGTCTCAGCGGCAGGGCCTTTGGCGCCAATGCCAACACTCCTGAATGTTGGCGAATAGGCATTGATACCGCGATGCCTCGCGATGCATCAACGACTGGGCCATATTTTTCGCAGCGAGACCGTCCACATTGCACTTTTTACCCAATACGAATGGTTGTAGCCATTGGCGTAAATATCAACATATATAACAAGAACTGGATCACAACGAATTTCAATACTGTGGACGAGGTATTCATTGCCAGGGAGTGGTTTTGCCGACAGGAGCGGCGGCGCCGGGGCTGTGATGAATGGTTCTTTTTCCTCCAGGTAGGCACAATAACCAGTACTGCAATTGAATTGATGTAATGGCGCTGGTAGTTGCGTGCGTTGCAAATGCAAAACCTAAACACGCTGATGCCGAATCTTGCGCCTAGTGCATCTGGCTGCGCAGATGGCAGGGCATCTTTGCGAGTCCTCTTCGCGATTTCTTATGCTAATGTTGAACCAACTGATGATTTAGGACATGATATATGCTCCTATGATTTTTTCACAAATAAGCAAATTTTATTGGCTGCCCTGCGCCAGCGTCGCTGATAGTTGCTTCTCCTGTCGCAGGGGCTTGTGTTGCCATTCAAACACAGTGGAATTTTAGGACACCGTCAGTTGATTAAAGTAACTGTTTCTTTTGTAGTATCTAGTGTGCACAATCAACACATCTCGCACATATATAAAGTAGTATCCTTGCTTGTGCAGAATTGGGAACTTTACTTCGAAGCATCTGCACAGCCATTGCCACATCATTGCACTCACGCAACGCCCCAAGAACACACCAAACTGTGCATCCTGAAAGCACCTCCCATTCGCTGTTCTTCCACCCCCACACGCACAGACAGCATCAACTATGCCAGCCATTGCGACCGCAGTTTGAGTTGCGCGTGCTGCGCCGCACAGTGTCGACATAGACGCGGGCATCACCTCCATCCGTGCGCCGTTTCAGAGCAGCCTGGGGCGAGTGCCGGAAACCGCGTCAGCCAGCGGCGCCGGCGACAGCGCGGTGCCCACCATTCTGTCGTACAATCCCGAGCACAGCCAAACGCAGGGGGGCGACGGGGAGCCCACATACGACATCAGCTTTTCGGTGCCCAAGCTGGGGGCCACCGGCGTCCCTGCTGGAACTGGTAAAATGGCGCCAAGAAGTGGCTGCCATGCCACCAATTACTAAAATTCCGATCCATTCTGTATTCGCTTCTATTTTCTATTCTGCTTTATTTTCGATTATGCTATGTGGCGCAATTTCAATTCAGCCTAAACCGGCCTCGCACAGCTTCAGCAAGTCACAAAGAATCACTAGGCAAAAGGGCCAAATAACGCGTGGTCAAACGTGCACAAAGTTTGAGGGTTTGGCTTTGGTGTTTTCAGCATGCGGAGCACCGATTAAATGCATATGTGCACCGATTATATGCATATATATGTGTTCCCAAAAAGTGCTATTTGGTACTTCCTCTGTCTGGAAATGAATGGAACATTTTGCTTGAGAGACTGCATTATTATCACACACTTGCCCATTTTACTTCAAAGTTGGAGCAGAGCACCTCCCAGAAGCTCAGTAAGTGCTGCAAAATTTTTATGGAGAACGGATAAGTACTGGTCACATGACAGTCTTTTAAAACCTTGTGACTGCACAATCACGGCGTTTTCAGAAAGAGCCGGCCCCATGGGCATGGTCGCCATAGGCGCTAAGACCGCCACGAAGAGTTGGGAAGAGTCCGATTTTCTCCTCGCTGCGTGGCAGTCAAAAGATTGCTAGACCTGCCTATGCTGCAAGGAGCAATTTGAGCACCGTCTATGCCGCTTCGAAAGCGGCTGCCGCGCCATATTCTTGTGGGCGCCATCGGAAAACGCAAGAGCACTACCATAGAGACACTTGGGGCCTCTAATTGAGCATCTTTACCTTCCTTCCTCGTGTTTGTTGGGGTTCATGCCTGCTTGAGCAGTGGTGCTCCTTATGATAGGCAATCCATCAATTGGAGATATGTGCAGAGCAAAGAGCTTTTGATGCACATAGCTATTCTGCAGCTAGTATGAAGTCACAAGGAGACCTGTTGGCATTGGGCAATCCTGGATATATTTGTACGCCGCCATGGACGCTGGCGTGGATTGCCAGCGAACACTGATGGCGATGGGCAGACCAAGCCTCCACTTCTGCCGATCTTTCGTCGTGAAGGGTGTCGATCTCTGGGCTAAAGCCCGAGAAACGACGGAATTTTACCCTTCTGATACCGCGACGGCCACCTAGAGGGGTATCACTTGTGCGTGGGAGGCCGCTGGATCCAGGGCGCCGTGTTTGGTTGGCTCACCAAGTTTTAAAATCTGAGGCTTGGGTCGTGTGGGTTCAGCTTACTACCCAGTGCATGAGTCTTATATTCAACTAGCTTTTGTGCAAAATGTCGGTAAGGGGGTCACGGAAAACAATAGAACATGCATCCTCTTCTCTTTTTGTGTACTCAGAAATGGCGATGTTGCGCACAAATTGCCTTGTTTTCTGACGGCCAATCTTGAGCACAACCGTTTTGCCCAAAAAAACACATAACCGCGATGTTGCGCACAAGTGCAGCCTTTCGGACCTTACCGACATTTTGCACGAAAGGCTGTTATTCTGCCAATGATTTTTTGATAGCATTGGATAAGCACAGAGTGCAAGCTCTGGTATAATTTTCAAAGAAAACAGCGAAGTATATGATATAGTATATGCCAATGCGGTCAGTCCGATCAACTGGGGAGCAACACACAAGGGACAGAATATTGCAATGGTGCCAATCTTGCATGTGAGCGAATGCCGGAGTCTCCACTGCAGGCATCACCGTTTGCATGCGCTTGGCGTGGCACTCTCCAATGCACAGATGGCGCATGAGTATCCTATGTCCTGGGAATATCCAGGCCCCCAAAATGCTGTTCCAGAGCTTTCACCGCCAGAATTCGCCAAAGCGTTGCTTAAAACGTATGCCCCAACATTTGCCAAAGCACTATGGACAACATGTTCAAGTAAATTTAGGTATAAATACATGTCGACTATGTGCTATAGTGCGGTGAAATGCGGTATAAACATCATCGCGTCTGTGCCAACTGGCACATGCTACTGACTACTGGCAATTACAGTAGGCAGTAGAGTTGGTTGAGAAAAAGTCTGCTCAGAGCGGAAGTGCGTTTGGGACTCAGTATTTCCCCCAGCAAGTGACAGAAGCCCCACGAAGTTGCCCACTCCATTCGCGCACCTCCTGCTGCCGGGCAAATACGATCTGATTGTGAAACACGCAATGTAATGCTGAGCCAGTTGATGCCTAAAGAAAGGCCACTGGTTGGATGGCGTTCTAGGCTCTAACGGACCTTGTTCCCGTTAGGTGGTTCGATCCGGATGCGAGAGGGCAGCAGCGCTAGTCTTCTGGCCAAGGAACCTGCAGACAAGGTCGGTGTTGAGCAATTAGCACTCATAAAATATCCAAAACATTGTATATATATATATATATCAATTGCAATATTCATGCATTTACTCTTGATATTTGACATTCTTCCTGCAAGATGGCTGCAAGCAGAGAACCGAGCAACAAACGCGATAAAAAAACTTGGTCCAGATGGTGCTATTTGTGGCTTTTGGATTTTCATCCCGAATCAGTGGTAATAAAATGGGCAACAATAACGATGACAGCAGAATGTTGAAAACAGCGACAGCAACACCGATGAAGCAAAGCGCAGTTCGTCAGCGAGCACTGCGACAAGCGCTTTGCTAGTGAAGCGGCCTAATGGCAGTCCTGTCACTGAGAGAGATGCGTCATTTCTCCAAAACCCCCAAAATCAGCCGTGATATGGGGATCGGCACTGGAACATGCAAACCATTGGTCATCTGATATCCGTGCCCATGGTTCAATGGCATGAAGTACATGAGATGCCGAACATCACACGCACACGTTTCCTAGATCCCTCGATGTTCCTCTATGTATCCTACTTACTGTGCAATTGAACCCAGTTGGATCCATGATGTTGCTGTTGTCTCTTGGAGCTATCCGACTCCTGCACCCTTAACGCCCCTCTACTACAATTCGGAAGTTTCGTATTCCACAAGTTGGCACAGATACTCCAAGCTGCCGCGAACGCAGCCCTACAAATAAAGTACTTCGAAGTAGTTTCGAGCAAAGCAGGTACAAAGTCGATCTGTGGGGTGCCAACTGCTGCACTGTGTCCCGAAATATGGCCTTAACTCATTGGGTGAATTGAGAAACACGGATGCGGCTGCGAAAACAATAGTGAAAAAGCCAGAATAAGCACCAACATATTTGAGACAGAGAAAGTGGCAAATTCTGAACATCACTGAGGCTGTCCCAATTAAGTATCCCTGCAGGCCAAGGCGAAGAGCTTACTCAGCGCTTTGCACCGCTCCTTTCCATGAGATTCACAAACCCCGCTCTGTTTTATACTGTCCAAAATCTTAGCGCGCAGTGGCTGGATGCACGTGAATTCACGCTCCCCACCAGCAAACTCCCGTGCTAAACCCAAGCGTCCATGCACAGCAGCTGTCCGCCACCTCCGGCCTGCCACAAGAGGCGGCGCCCCTCCGCCAGCTCGACGACGCCCAAGGCGGCCTGGACGCCATCGAGCAGGAAGTTGGCTCATGGAACTGGTTCCCGCAGAAGGCCGCCGAACAGGCGAATGCAGGCACGCCAAACCCTGAATCTGGGAGGAGGCCTGGGCCCGTGCGCAGCACGACGTTCAAGACGCTCACGGAGCAGGACATCGACAGGTTGCTGGAGGAGGGGAACTGAGCCGGGGGAGGCGTTTTGGGCAATGCTCTTGGGGCCCGTGGGAAGGGAGGGGAGGTAGGTGAGGCAGTGGCGCTCTGGGACCATTAAGAAAATGTCAAAGCACAATATTTTGAAATCGTGCACCGTGTGGCACGATTAAAAATGGTGAGAAATTCGTGGCAAATCGTGTATTTATTGTATACAAATGGAACCAAACTGTATAGTAGCAACTGAGTGAGTGCACACGAATTTTGCACGTCTTGGCACAGTTTTACGCGTTTCAAAACCGCATATTTTGCCCGATTCTGTACTTGTGAATTCGCAAGTGTGTTTGGGCGGAAATGTGGCAGAGAGGGCGGCGAAGCTAGAGGCGTGTGCTCCCTCTTGAGCGTCGGTGGAACAAGTCCTCGGAGATGAGTGGACAATTTTTGTTGACGTTCAAGGACTGGGCTACTTGCGGACTCGATGGCGAGCCCAATCTTGGGCGTTGTGTGGTGTTGGGGGGAAGGTTTGTCGCTTTGGCAATCCTTCATGGTTCGCCGTCGTTCATGGGCGCCTTTGTGCTGGTTTTATATTTCGCTGGCGGCGAAAACCAAGCGCAACTCGGTGGCACCTTATTGACCAACAATGCAGCACTTCTGTTTTGGTGCTCGGCGAACGCTGACACGGCGTTTTTTCTGTGTTTCTTCAGGTTTTGGAGCCCGCCATGGGATCTCAGGCAAGAGAGGAGCGAGCGAACCCACCAGGTCTGGGAAGCTGCCTGGAAGGTTCTGGGCGCCCTGTCGAATGGCTGACTCTGAGATTCTGGACAAGGGGAATTGCGGAATGAGGTGCTCGCGCACACAAGGCTACTGCCGGGGCGTTTGTACTGATTGCGAATATTGATCGATGTGACTGCATGTTTGGAGGTGAGCTTTTCTGGCTTCATTAAGCATGATAGTAGATGCGAGAGACGAAAATTTGAAAATTGGAGTATTCCTGTTCGTGGAGAAAGTAAGATGCGATGCTTAATTTCTTCTGTTGAGCTTTGTGTTCAGTCGACACTGGGATCGGTGCCCTGACTCATCAGTTGCAAGCTCGTGTCGATGATCAATCATGATACCTGCTTTGGGAGATGCTTAGATGGGGATTGGAAGGTCTGATCTTTCGCCCTGCCACCGAACTATCGACAGCGACACGATTCAAGAGCACTGCTTTACACTGGAGCCCAGCGCGTGTCGACTGCTCATTAAGAACGTCTACTGCGCTAGCAAATGACAACGTCATACATGCGCATTCATGCGCTTTTGTACAGAAGTTCATAAAATCGCCCCCAAAATGCATAAACACGTTTGATCAACGCGCGCATACTACGTGCAGCCAGATTTGCTTAGAAAGCTCGCAGAAAAGTTCCACGGTACGCTTCAGCCATGCAACGGGGAGCCCCATGCCTGGTCGACATCCTTCTTCCCCTCGACTTTCATCGCATCCACAATTGAACCCGACAAGGTGCGCGGGACCAGGTCTGCGACGTGCTGGCCGCTGGAATCAAATTGCTGCCACTGACAGCCGCCTGCATGAGCACACACCTTTTATGATTATTCAATGGTTAAGTCGTGACATTCATGTAGCACACTCATACATTTGTTCAATGTCTATGGTCAAAATCACAAGCTGCCCACCACGGCCCGTTCCTTGGGTCATGTCTCTTCAAGCGCATGCTCATCGCTGACAAGGGGGGACCCCATCACTGCATATTGTCATGTCAGGTCGCTTATGCCAGCACGGCATCGGCGCTGTTTTGCACCAGTAGGTCGCACCAGCAGCAGCAGGTGGCCTGAATGGCTTTGGCGTTCAAACAACGCCTGGCGGCTGGCCCAAACTGCGTCATAGTGAGCGGGACCGAAAATCAATTAGGAAACGTAAGAGTCAGCGTAAAGCTGGCCCTAACTTCTGGGCCACATGGCGCATGAGCACGCATAAATATGCGCAGATATGAAAAAGCCACAAATACGTGTAATGGGCACATAAGTGCACGTATGTAACAAGCCTGCCTATATGAAGTGCTGTGGGGTTTGATTCTGCTTATTTCGTTGAAAAGCGATTGACGAGGAAGTGGCTGGGCAAACTCTAAGCCGGTAGCCTCATGGACTTGCACTAGCTCGATGTGTCACCCGGAGGGATTCAAGAGGGTGTGAATACCCAATCCCAAACGCAGCTCTACCAAGTACACGCCAAAGCACGCAACGTTGCCGTTGCGCTCGCTGTGGTGTACTCTGCCCTGATCAGAACAGATCGATAATGATCAGAACGGAGCTCATGAGATCCGCTACTGCGTGTGAAACTTTCCAAACGGCGTTGTTGCACATGGCTGGACGTCCATTGACAACCGCCCTGCCTTGTCCCTCGCAAACCCCTTTCCATCGCTCGTCTCACACGTGCCTTGGCCAGGCTGGGCCACCTCCCTTGCAGCAGTGGTCAGGAGTCTGACAGCCAGTTTCTGCCGACGCCGCTGCCGCGGCGGCTTTCGAATCGAAGGTGCGCCTCCACTCACCTCACCGACCTGCAACTTAACTGTCCCACACACGAGGAAGGAGACCCCAAATGACACGTGTGCAAAGTTTACGGGTTTGGGTTGCTTTCGTGTTCTTAGCGTGCAGAAAACTGATGGAATGCGTTGCATATGTGCTTGCAGAAAGTGTTATTTGGTCCCTTTTGTGCTAGTGTCACAAGGAACGCTAAACCGTGCAGATTCTATATGAGCACAATACGCTCAGACATGCTCACGCGCTGTCCGCCAGTAGCTGGCAGCGGCCCACAATGCGGCGGCCTGCCGCCAGCAGGATTGCGAGAGAACACACTCTTGCTGGGGGGACCCTTTTAGACACGTCGCGGTGTCAAGAATGGCGCGTTGAAGTGCATGGCAACTTTGCATTTCATGTTTGATCGCCGAATTTGGCACTGTTCTTAGGATGGGTGCTTGATTGGGTGAGTACCGAATCTGTCTTGTCGCTGGATGCCGGGAAAAAGATAGCAATGCGGCAGATGTAGACAAACAGGCCGACACGAGGCTTGCGCCTGTTTTAGTGCGGACGGTGACCAGGATGTCTGACTGGGGATCGAACAGGGTACCTCTGGTGGGATGTCCCACTGCTGCCAAACCACTGGACCAGGGGGTAGGAAGAGGGTAGTCCGAGCCCTTAAGTACGCGTCCACCCATTGGGTGGACTACTGGCAACGGTGCCTCGTGTGCGGTGTGAGTGCCAGGAAGGCCTGCCGACTTGTGCTAATCGCGCGGCACTAGGACCGAGCACAACGCAGGAATTAACTGTGTCAATGAGGGCCAGCGACAGCGACCAGCCCAGGGGCACCCCGCAAGTCCAGACTGAAAGCCGTGGGAGCCGTCGCTGCCCATGGGCGACCCGCCAGCCAAGACCGCCATCGTGACTGGAGCTAACGCCGGAATCGGCAGGCAAGCACCTGAACCTACCGCCAACCGCCAGAGCGCATCAGTAACAGCAGACCAGGGTGCACAACTTCGGAGCTGTTGAGACATTCCCCCACCCCCCTCTCCCAGGGCCAAACCAGCCCCCGCATTGCCTGGCTTTGGGAAGGATCTGATCATCAGTGCGGGGCAATTGTGGCCGGGGCCCAATCTCTGTGGGTCTTCTTCTGAAGCAGGGCATCTACCATTTCCCAGTGCATTAGCTTGGAGTCTGGCCAACAGTTTTTTCTGAAGGGAAAGGGGAGGCAGGGCGCGCCCGCGAGGGCGTTGGGGCGCCCCGGAGTGAGGGCCACGGGCGAGCAATCCCTCAAAACTAACCCCTATCTTTACAGCTCCCAGGGAGATCGCGACCTGGGGGCGTCCATTCCATTAAAGGGTTTCTTTGTCTATTTTTACATCAGTTCGGCGCTCCAGTCCAGGGCGCCTTGCCGCGAGCACCTCGGCGACGGTCTCTCAAAACCAACTCTGATCCCTCCGACTCCCGGGCCCCAGGGAGGCCGTGCACTGTCTGGGGCCAACGGAACGTTGTTCGGAGATCATAGCGCCGCAGAGAAGATCCCTCAAAAACCCACTTTTCCGGCCTTTCCAACTCTCAGGAGGATCGCGCGCTGTCTGGCAGCGTCGGAGCGTTTGTTTCGATCATTTTGCGCCTCAGGAAAGGTCCCTTAAACGCTCATTCCGACCTTGCCAACTCCCAGGGAGGTTGCGCAAGGACTGGTGGCCAGGGGATGGCGCGTCATCCTCGCGTGCCGCGACACCCGGGCGGCGGGCCGCGCCGCCGAGGACATCGCGCGGGAGGCGCCCGGCGGCGCGGTGGAGGTCGGGCCCGCGCTGGACCTGGCGGACAACGGCAGTGTGCGCAACTTCGTTAAGGTGGGCGGCCGTGGGTGGGTGGGACGAGGGAACCGGGATGCACAGTCCGCGGGCATGAAATTAGTCGCACTGTCTTTTCCGTGAAGATCCCATCTTGTTTCGGCTCCCCGAACCCCAAACCACTGCCCCACAGACCCACGTTCGCCTTGTCAGCGGAAGAAAGGATCCTCACGGAAGACGGAGGGACTGATATATTCCAGGTCTGCGGTGCGCGCAATGCGGCAATTCGTGTTGGGAGGCACGAGGGGAATGGGCCTTTTCTTTTGTCCTTTTTATGTTGTTTCTGCTTTTTACGTTTTTTGTCCTTTTTATGCGGCACGTTTTCATGTTCTTGGGAATGTGCTTTGTCGAAGGCAGCAGGATGCATTCTGGCTCTGATATGTTTTGCCTTTCTTTGGGCAAATATTGATGGTGTAAATCTAAGCCAGCAGCGTACTGCCACACAAAACCATGCTAACCATTAAGTTAATGGTTAAGTTTATGGTAAAGTTGAGTTTATGGTTAAGTTTATGGGTAAGTTAATGGCAATAACTGCAAATGTTCATCGTGCTAGAGCATGTCCTCCCGTAAATGTGAAATTCTCGTCCCCGATGCATCAAAGGCGGCACACACAGGCCTTTCCAACTTCAAAGATGCATGGCTCACGATGGCCCAATTCAGCCCTGTCGAAACATTACAATCATCATTTCAACCATCGAATTCCATGATGACACGTCAGCCACGTGGCCCAGTTTGCGTCTGCACCCCGTGGCCTACTTGCCGCAGCACAACACTTCTACTTTTGGTTCTCAGAAGTTTGGCACTCCAGCTGGCCTGAACTCCTTCTAAACCGAGCTTGTCAAGAGTTCCAGTTGTCAAGAGATATCTTGACAACCGAATTTTGGTTGCGCAGGGGATTGGCGATCGTCCTGTGCATTTGTTGGTGAACAACGCGGCCGTGAACTTCGTCCCAAAGTGGCACACAGAGGACGGTGTTGCAGGCATGGTGCAGGTGCGTACGCCTGCACGTCCTGTTACTAAAGAACTGGCCGAACAAGGGCACTCTTACGCAATGCCGTCCACATCAGAGTTGACTGCAGAGAATCGCGTTCCAGAGATGTACCTGCACAACCAATGTGTGCACGAACTGAGTGATTGTAGTTGGCGAAAGGTGGCAGACAAGGGGAACGTGGCGAATGATAAGGAAGTGGCAAAATGGAAAAAATGTGGCCAAGTGAGCAAGATGCAATGCTCCACATGTCTAAGTCTACAGAGAATTTCAGGTGGAATCTTCGAAAGCGCTTACATCCGAAATTGAGTGATATTTCAACGCAGTTAATAGCCATTTAAACACCGAATAAGGGATGCCACAGTTTTTGCGCGTCTGTCTGCACTCCTGCTTACTGTGCCAATTGTGCCCTCCAACTGGGCACCTTGCTTCCTGCGTTGGACAGCGAGGTCTCATCAGCAGGGATGCCTGCGGCTCACCCGCGATCTTGCTATCGAACCAATTGCGCCGTGGATTTTACATGTCCTCCTGAATGTCAAATGAAGTGGACGTTACCTTACACTCGAAAACGCGATCGAACAATCAGGCATACTTGCAGATCACAGATTTGTAGCATTCAAGACTTGCTGAGACCCAGTACGGCAACCATGTGGCACTGAATCTAGCTCGCACTCCTTTTGCAGCTTCAAACGCGTGCTTGCATATCTGGATTGCAATGCTCATATATGCGCATTGCAGCTCCATCTGCAGGTGTGCACAGGGGGAGCGCATCGATATTTCGACTCATCGACGCATGTATCTCAGCACTGTAGAACAAAATGCAGCACTGATTTCGATGAAGTCCCCTACATGGGCGCCTACCTCCTGACACGCCTCCTTACGCCACCATTACACTGCGCAACGTATCATGAAGATATTCACAATGTGACATCGGAATTTCACACATCTTGCAGTACCCTGGACTTTCAATGAACAGTTATTGGACACCAATTTTCTCGGACAACATATGGAACTGACGGCCAGCTCCTCGCTATATCCATAACATACCTCTACTTGAACTCTGCTGTGCAAAACTGCATTGATCGGGTGGCTGGTTCTGCATTGATTGATCTATGACGCAACGCCACAGTGTGACAACACCTGAGATATGTGTACCGATACCACACACGACACATGTGATATGCCTTGTTCTGTAAAAAATGATGGTGATGGCAACACCCAAGATATTTGAGAATTCTTGCTGATGACGACGGCCCTCGAGATACTTTAGATTCGATGTGTGATGTTTCAAAACAGGAGGCTGACGGCTTGCCTTGGTGACGTTGAGTTCATGATCACGTGACGTATAAGCTATGCTCCCACAGGTCAACTACCTGGGCCCCTACCTACTGACCCGCCTCCTGGCCCCCTCCCTGCGCGCTTGCGCCCCCTCTCGCGTCGTCCACGTCTCCTCCGTCATGCACCGCCTGACCCACATGCCCCGCCCCGCCGCCTTCCTCTCCACCTGGTCCCCATCCTGCTACGCCAACACAAAGCTCGCCAACATCCTCTTCGCCAACGAGTTTCACAGGCGGGAGGGGCCCCTTGGAGTGCACAGCTGCGCCGTGGACCCTGGCGGTGTGCGAACAAGAATCTACGCTGGATCGATCTACGCTCGGCCCCCGCTGTCTTGGGCGGTCGATCTTCTGTTCGCCCCTCCGAGCGACGGCGCGCAGGCCGTCCTGCACGCGGCCACCTGCGACTGGCCGCCCACCATTGGCAGGGATTCGCTCGAACATGGCCCAGGCACGCGGTCGGAAAGAAGAGAGTTGCTGCAAATTTTAAGGAAAGGTCAGAGTCCGGTGGGTCAGTCGGGATCGCGGCGTGGGTCAGCGAGTAATGGCTTCAGTTTCTACGCGCGGGGGCTGTTCGCCTCGCCGCTGGTGACGCGTTGGGGCGGCGGGGGGGAGGGATGGCAGGGCGCCGCCTGGGGCGCTGTGTACGCCTTGGTGTTGGCGCTGCACGCGGCAATGGATTATCCGATCAGGCGGATGTCGGGGGGACGGTGGGGCGGCGGCACGAGGGCGGTACCGGCGGCTCCGCAGGCGGGCGACGCCCGGCTGGCGCTGGAGCTGTGGAACTCTTCCGCCGAGATCGTGGGGCTGCCCAGGCATTCATAGTTAGTTGAGGGTTACGCATTTGTGTAACACTCGTGTGGTAGCACAGATATGACAAACCGCTTGTGTGATGCTTTGGTTGTGCACATGTGTAATGCACCACTTGTTGGCGCTTGTGTTACACACTGATGCAATGCATCATTCGTGTGACGCTTATGTTAATACAGATTTGATGAACCAACTGTGTAATGCTCGTGTTGTGCATAAATGTACACAGTGCATACATCTGTGTACTATACAGAGAGCATTACACAGTTGGTTCATCAATCTGTATACTATACACTACTTTTGTAAGGCTTGTGTTTTACGCAGATGTAATACGCTTGCCTTCGGATGGCAAAGCCATCTCCAAGGGCCGTGTCCTTGACTTGGGATGCGGTGCTTTCTGAAGAGAACAAAGCCGGCTCCTTGCTGGCGATCACGGTCCACTACGGGAAAAGGGGGGCACTCGAGCAGCGTCCGAGACGCTGAGAAGACGTCAGAGACGTCTCTGACGCGAATGTCAACAAGCTTGGTGTCCACGCCCTAAGGGTTGGATAAAATTACGGGGTGATTACACTATAGTGTATAGCTATTCACTATCAGGAAACGCCATCTTTGCGATGGCAATTGTGATGCGATCTCAGCGATTGCGATGGCACAAAAGTGGGTGCGACGGCATCAATTAGTGTCAAATGGCATCGCAGTTGGCATCGCAAGAATGCCGGTTTCTACTGGTGATTACTCCGCCAATCCTTTTGCGTGTGGCCGGCGGCCTCGTGACCTGTGCGGGCCACATGTGCACTGCACACTGACATGGCGCATCACGATCCGCAGGTCTACCTCGGTCGTTTCATTGGCTCCAATGTGGAGACAGGCCCAAACGCCACCCGTTGGAAACCTTGGAATTCCAAGGTATTCGAATACGTGTGCGAATTGCGTCAAAATGTACTAAACTGCATTCAGAACGCAAACGCGACTGGAGACCTGCAACATCTATTGCTCAGATGCTCGCATCAAACATAAGCCACCTGTAATCCTAAGTACAACTGTAAGTTTGCGTGCTGCGCTTGTTGGCGAGCGAGGGCGACAGCCAATAAACAAGAAAAAGGCGGTCTAGCTGTAGGTCCAACGGGCCCATAAATGCGCATAATAATGCCGCATAATTATTGTGTTCATAGATAGCCGGTTTGGAGTGGGCTAAGTACTAAAATAGCCGGGCCGGCCAAGAGATGGGGAGGTCAATTGCATGGCCAGGAGTCAACTGGGTAGTTGATCAAATGCATGCATTGTGCAGAAGGATACTTGCATTAAGAAGCTCAATGGAAACAGCGCCCAAAGTAGCATGTAAGCTGGTGAGCAGCAGATATTCAATGTGCCTGTATAGAATGCTTTCAAGAAATCGGCACAACAAAAATCTCAAAAAAATTTTGGTAACTGGCAGATGCTGCAAGTATGAGCAGTGTTGTTGTTTTGTCCGCATCAGGTATTTTGTGTCTGCAGAGAAAAGGGGATGCCATAATACACTTTACGTACGGTACGTTTGTGGTGATTAAATCGTATTGTGCATGGCTCCGCGCATTGTATGACCGCCCCCGGCAAGATTCTTGGCGCCCCGCTGGTCTCAATTTCAGGATCTGCGGATTTCGGCGCTGTTGTCAGAGGGCCGACGTTCAGCGCGATGCTCTCTCGGCCTGCTGCAGCCGAGCACACTGTTCCACTGATGTGGATCCAGGAACACGTCGGAAAAAAGTTGAATATCCGGGATATCCAGGATATGACCGTTTCCCAGGATACCCCCTCCATATAGTATGCCACACCGTTCTGCAGTTTTCGCTGCAGCGAGGATTCAAGAAAAGCGAAAGGTGACTTCCACAATTTGTAGCATTCGCTAATTTTGATCCTCGTCCCGGGCCCTTCCTCTCGTCTGACAGCATTCGCGCTACATCCAGGACAAACGCCCAGTTCGAAAATGAAAAACCTTACAAATTCAACAAGGTTAATTGCGAATGCCGCACAGCATCGCCACAGTCTCCAGAAATATTATTCAATGCCTTAATCTGTGACGGACATCATGACGCCCAAGCGCAATATTGTCAAAAAGGTTATAGTGGGGAAGCCGAATTTCAATGATTTTTTTTCAAGTATTGCAGCTTTGCGCATTTTGCATGCGGTAGCAACTCTATCCGCCGTCGCCATACCGGGTAACACCGTGCGTGTTGCTGCTCATGGGCAAGCTGGATTATGTCCGAATGCATTAATATTGTAAAAGGCGGGGCATGCGCACTGATTCAGATGTGTGGAAAGTTTTGGGTCCGACAGGGGGTGGCTATGATAAACTGTTGCTCAACGGTATAAGCTCAGATTCTGGCTAGGCAATGCCCAGGAATGTGAAATAAGAATAAAGCGGCCACACTGCCGCCTCACAATGCAAGCCGTGCGAGCCGGTCGATCTTCCGAACGTGGCATTCAGGCAGCCGTCGTCAGCCGGCCTGTGCAAGACCTGCGCAGGGGCGGCTGGAGGCAGCTCCAATACTGATGACTTCCACCTTAAATCGGAACAAATTTGGGTCATTTTCGCATTTTCTAGTCTCAAAGACGTATTAAGGGAGCGGCGGACATTCGCTGACCCAGCCAGTTTCAAGTCTCCGACCCAGCAGAGGGTCCCACCGCCCACCCCGCCCAAGCCACCCAAGCCTCCGCCCGTTCAATTTCGCCCACGCCGCAGCCCCCCCACCACCTCAAGCGGACAGAGGCACGCCAATCGACAGCGCTGGGGAAGGCGACTTGTGAACGAGGCGCTGAAGCGCCGCCGCGGCTCTGCTGCCACACGAAGGAATCGCCACACTTGGTGGGGCGAAGCACGCGCACCCCCGCCCACCAAAACGGGCGGCAGATACGGTTTGAAAGTCGAGTAGCGCGCACCGGAAAATGCAATGCGTGGCTGCGCGCGCGTGGCCGCAGCGGATTTTGGGCGGCACGGGTAGAGTTTGTGCGCTGCGCCCCACTCGCGACGCGCTGCGCACATTCGAGCCGCTATTGAGTGGCTTGTGTTGACACAACGTGCGCACCGCGTTTTCAGAGTCGCAGTGCGTGTGGCGCAGTGTGCCCAAAGTTTGGGTCTCGTTGAAGAGGATTTCCCCCCCCCTGGGCGCAAATTGTTTCTTAAGTTCTGCGTGCCCATTTCCAGTACATGCACTCTTATTATCAGCCTCGCATTCGCGTCCACACTCAGATTTGGATCTTCCGGGCTCATGCGCGAATTGCCGGCCCTGTTCCCATACTCGCAGAACTTCCACTGCGTCTTGCAGGCTTGGACAGGATTTGCCAGTGCCTCCCTGCATGTTCCACATCTGTGCAAAATGAGACGTTCTTCCATTTGTGAATTTGCCTATGTGCGGGCATGCAAGAGCGATTGGAGGCTCATTTAAACATAAATGATATGAATGTGGAAAATTTTCAGGAGAATTGACAAAAGAGAAAATTTTCACTTCCGTTTGTTCACATTTTGAAATTCAAATCAATAAAACAAGTGTCTTGCACCTCAGCTTGTTTCAATGTTTACTGTTAAGTTGTATTTTAAAACCGATTTCAATTACTTGGGATAGGTAATTTGAACCGTGCGGCTCAATGTACAGTTGCCTCTCAACCCGATAACGTTCATAAAGTTGGAATAAGTTGCATTCGATTGCATCTACCATGTGTTCCCAGCAGGTTGCTACACCTAGCTGCGTCTTCATGCCATTCACGACGCCCACTTGCACAAGCCATTCCTTTTTATGCTGTAGCGCCATTTGCGTGCCCATGAAGATGTGCGAACATAACCATATGCGTGACCGAAGTTGCCGTTTAGAAGCATCTGCTATTAGAGAGCCATATCTCTCACGTTTGGGAAGCGCCGGCGCTCCCTTCTCGCCAGGCCAGCAAACACCTACCTCATCAATTGCTGCAACTATGCTGGCGGCCGCCGCCGGCAGCTGCTCGTAGGTCAGCGGCACGGCTTCGCCACGCTTCCTGCCACGTCTCCACCGGAATGCATGGCATTCAAGAAATCCTGCAAGACGCGCCATAAAATGCCCATTTTCAAAGAATTTTCGCGTGATCAGTATCGTTTTGTAACTTCGTGGCGCTACGGAACGGGCATGGCTCTTCCTGATTGTGAAAACGCATGTGGGCGCAGCACTCAGCGTTCAATCCGAAAACCCATCAGTGTGAGCGCTCCATCCGGTATCGAAGATGCGCCGTTCACCCTTGCGCCGACGTACCGTACTTTCATGATAATGAAGGATCGGGATTTTTGAGGACGCGGGCCGCGGTCCAGGTCACAGGTGGTGGTATGAACAGTGGTCGAAAAGACAGAATGCCGAACCACAATTCCAAAATTTGCACCGAGCCCAACAATTCCGACTTGGGCTCGCAATCAGGGCCCTGCTGCTGAAAACGAGCAGTCAACCGCCTCTCCTCGCCAACGCTCACAAGCACGCAACAAAACTTGGGGCGCCTCGCGCTGCTCAAACAAAGAGATTCGAGCCAGGACAAGCTGGTTGGACGCGCTGCTCAAAGTCACATCGACGTCCTTGGTTCCACAATGTCAGGAAGCAATTGGCCTAACACCATCAAACTGAGAGAACCCCCCAACAGAAGCGAGTCTTCTTCAAGCATCCAAGCTGTTGCCGACCCACAAATGTTTCCAGCCACTGGGCCCGCCCCGAGCATCATCCAGGGCATGAGCCAGCAAATTGCAAAACTGCGGCCAGAGACTCGGAGCATCGTCACACGACCGCAGAACGGTCGTTCATCCAATTTAAACTCACAAAAATGCTGTCCGTCCTGTGGCAAAGCTCCCAGTGCACTGCCGCCCAACGTTCCAAATGTGACTAGACTGAAACCAGTTCATGGACGCCCTAATCCCGCCAACAAGCAGCCACCGCAACGCGAATCTTGGTTAGTGTCGCTTTCTGTCTACCCCATGCTAAATATTTTGCGAACCCACGTCCATAGATCCGTTGAGTCCTCAGTCAGGTTGCTGCATTTGCACGGGCTCAACACTTCGTCCAGTGACTTTGGGACTCATCAGGCCATTTTTTGGGTTCCAGATTCTGACACCGAACACTCCAACCGATTCGCGAATCGAGGCCCGATGTCGAATTGGACCAAGAGCAATTCGCATTCAAGACATGTCTCCTAAAAAATGTCCAAGACAGAAACAAACATACAGTCCGCTGATGGGACATTCTATCATCAGAGCACGATGCCCTATCAGCGATCCCACGTTGCAATAAAAGCTGCAGCAGGACATGAGCACGGCGGTCCAAAGCTTCAGTGGTAAAGCATGGCAAAAAGAATCTCGGACGCACAAGTCACAGACCACATCTGTCACAGACAAATCGGCCCAAATCCACGATGAATTCCGATGCTTTTTCTCTGTGTTTCTCAATTTCTTGTCCCGTTGTTTCCACTTCTTTTATGTCGTCAATAGCAGGCCACGAGTATCTGGGTGTTGCTTTGCTTCTTCCCCATTACTGGTTGCAGACACCATATCATTGGGGAATGTTTGGGCCTGGACACACAAGAACATATTGGCAGTTGATGTGCCTGGCTGTGTGTGCAAGAACCGTTGGAATGAATCAACGGCGGTGAGCCCAACACCGCAGCCGATTCGTTGAATCGTTGCGATTCGCAAGTCTACGACCATCAGACCATGAGCATCAATCCGCCGTGCGGCACAATGGGATTCACCTACCCAAAAGGTTTGGAAATCAACTGAAATTAGCCTCCCGTCTTCCAAGAACGGATGTGTGCCGCGTCCAGAGGGTTGAGCCAATCGCATGACAAAACAATGGACGCCTCCGGAGGTGCTACATGACATCACCGCTTGACGAGGCGGCTGAGGTCTCCAGCGGGGGGCGGACGACAGCCTCGACGGGCGGCCGGCCTCACAGAGCAGCTGGCGCACATCAAGCCCCAAAGACCGACGCTCTTCTTCGGGAGGGGGAGGCCGGCCGCCCATCGAGGCAGCTACTTGCAAGGTGCGCGATGCGGCTGGGGTCGCTTGCGATTTAGAGCTGGCTGGCCCATAAAAGTGAGAGAGATATTGGAGTACCCCCGCGCCTGGATGGACGGGCTGGGAGGCCGAGAGGCAGGGGGTCGAGGGGGGGATTAAAAAAGACAAGGAAAAAATGAGGCCGGGGTCAGCCAGCTTGAGGAGGTGTGTCCAGGGGGGTGGGGCAGAGGGGGCCTCCCCTTGGTCGGGCAGGAACGAGGCGGTAAGGTAGGGCCCGTAGGACTAGGATGGGGACACACCTCCGAGAAGAAGAAAAGTAGATTTGCTGTCCGCAGGGGTGTTCGGCCGAGGGGAGCGGCCGTAGGGCAGGATTCGTGTGCGAAATGGGGGCTGGAGCCCCCTGAGGGGCGATGCATTTTGGATACGGATATTCGGCCACAGGCCGAGGGCCCGGTCCACCCACGTGGGTGGGGCACGGGAGACGGTGGATGCAAGGGAAGTATCCAGGGTCTGCCCACGGGCCCGGGGCAGCTACATGCCCCAGGCCGTCTCAGGGGCCAAGGATCACAGACGTGTGTCTTGCGAAAGCAGCACGTGGGGCGACGCCTGCGGATGCAGCGGCGCGGCAGGCCCGTGGGCATTAGTTGGTAGCCCCCTTTCGCGCACTCGCGGTCGGTATAATTGATGTGTCGTGAGAGTGGTTATTAACCATCTTCGTGTGTGTGCGCGTGGGAGGGGGGCTGCAGCTTCCCTCCCACGCGCGAATCAGGTGGAAGGCTCAGTGCAACTGGTAGAGCCGGGGCCGCTTCACATGCCAACGTGCGGGGAGAGATTGGCAGTCAAAGAGCAAGGCCGGGTGCACAATGCCGCGTCGTGCATCCCATGTGGAGCGAGGGCGCAATTCTGACGCCAGGTGGACGCTCCGGGGGAGAAGGCGTGCCATGCAAAGTGACAACTCTCCTCGGCGTTCGATTCGTGGCCATTGCTTGTGCTTGCGACCGGAAAGGCACACTTGGACGCTTCGTTCGAACACGACACGACCGTTGAGCGTCGTCATGTAAAACTTTGAACACGACATTCCCTTTTGCCCGCAGCTGTTTTTGTGGCTTGGCAGAGATGGGCAGGGGCCACTGCGCCGATTTTGAAGCCGCCTCTACAAAGGCGCCTGTCGTATTGCGTCACAGAAAGGAAGCCTGCGTGACCACACTGCAGGCAGGAGCTAGACATGGCAATATGTTGCAGATTGAAAAACTACAGCTCAAACCGTTTCCTTCCCTCGCTCACTGCTGTTGCTTACTCTGTACATCTGCTGGCCCACCAGGCCCCAAGTGCCACAGTTCCCAAGCCTGCAGTCAAGGGTACCATGCTGTGCATATAGGGACAGAATGCGTGCAAATCCACGACTCGGGCGCCCAAATGCTTTCAAGAAATCGGCACAACAAAAATCTCAAAAAAATTGGTAACTGGCCAATGCTGCAAATATGCGCAGTGTTGTTGTTTTGTCCGCATCAGGTATTTTGTGTCTGCAGAGAAAAGGGGATGCTATAATACACTTTACGTACGGTACGTTTGTGGTGATTAAATCGTATTGTGCATGGCTCCGCGCATTGTATGACCGCCCCCGGCAAGATTCTTGGCGCCCCGCTGGTCTCAATTTCAGGATCTGCGGATTTCGGCGCTGTTGTCAGAGGGCCGACGTTCAGCGCGATGCTCTCTCGGCCTGCTGCAGCCGAGCACACTGTTCCACTGATGTGGATCCAGGAACACGTCGGAAAAAAGTTGAATATCCTGGATATGCGTATCCAGGATATGGCCGTATCCAAGGATATCCCCTCCATATAGTATGCCACACCGTTCTGCAGTTTTCGCTGCAGCGAGGATTCAAGAAAAGCGAAAGGTGACTTCCACAATTTGTAGCATTCGCTAATTTTGATCCTCGTCCCGGGCCCTTCCTCTCGTCTGACAGCATTCGCGCTACATCCAGGACAAACGCCCAGTTCGAAAATGAAAAACCTTACAAATTCAACAAGGTTAATTGCGAATGCCGCACAGCATCGCCACAGTCTCCAGAAATATTAATCAATGCCTTAATCTGTGACGGACGTCATGGCGCCCAAGCGCAATATTGTCAAAAAGGTTATGGTGGGGAAGCCGAGTTTCAATGATCTTTTTCGAGTATTGCAGCTTTGTGCATTTTGCATGCGGTAGCAACTCTATCCGCCGTCGGCATACCGGGTAACACAGTGCGTGTTGCTGCTCATGGGCAAGCTGGATTATGTCCGAATGCATTAATATTGTAAAAGGCGGGGCATGCGCACTGATTCAGATGTGTGGAAAGGTTTGGGTCCGACAGGGGGTGGCTATGATAAACTGTTGCTCAACGGTATAAGCTCAGATTCTGGCTAGGCAATGTCCAGGAATGTGAAATAAGAATAAAGGGGCCACACTGCCGCCTCACAATGCAAGCCGTGCGAACCGGTTGATCTTCTGAACGTGGCATTCAGGCAGCCGTCGTCAGCCGGCTGTGCAAGACCTGCGCAGGGGTGGCTGGAGGCAGCTCCAATACTGATGACTTCCGCCTTAAATCGGAACAAATTTGGCTCATATTCGCATTTTCTAGTCTCAAGGACGTATTAAGGGAGCGGCGGACATTCGCTGACCCAGCCAGTTTCAAATCTCCGTTTCAAGCCCTGGGATCTCAGCCAAGCCACGTAATCTGATTGCCAACATCTTGTCGTTCCCCGTCTTGGATGCATGCATTCCAGTACTCCACAATGTACTCTACTATGCACTCCGTTCAATGCAGGCTACTCAAAGCCGCGGCTTGCCAAGCCACCTCACCCAGACCGCACTCTCCAATGGCCACCACTTTGCCCTCTTTCGTCCCCTCCCGCGCGATGGCCAAGAGGGCATCCATGTAGGCATCAGCGCCGTGGGCATGGGACAAGAATTCGCTACAGCGCGTGGGATGCACCTCCACCGTGCAGAATAGGCGATCTACGTGCATTTGCACACTTGGCCAAATATGGCAGCGCTTAGATTTTCCAACGCCGGTCACTGTTCATTGCAACACAAATATGTACATGTACTGACAGGCATGCCACAACGTTGATATGCTAATAGCCATGACCACTTCAACCAGGCGGCTTGCGCGCAATGCCGAACAATGTATTCATTTGACTAATTAATTGGACGCCCCTTGCTGTAGTTGCTGCGGTGAATTGTGATTTGATGCTGAGCAATCCAGCAGTACCCATGCACGTTGTCGTCCTTTTCTGCGCAGCATTCTCTCAACGCTGAATTGATAAGTTTAAATGTTCACTGTAACAACACAAGTGTTCATCAGCACAGACAATAACACATGCGTGGGTTACGCTCTAGATCTCTCTTGTGCTAGAGATTCAAATGAATACTGTGTTGCAACTTATTCGCATTTATGTGTATAGTGCTGTATGCTGCAAGCACATTGTGCTGATGTCATATGATAAGGGATATGGGACGCAGGTGAGCTGGGGATGCACCAAAAATGGGACTGAACGACAGCCTGCAATCACCAGTCGACAGAACGCAAGGGTGGAGCGCAGGGATTACATGCACCATGGATATTCTTCCAGCACCCTGAAAGGCCCATAACAACACTTGCAAATGCGATGCAGACACGACCATTCCAACACATTTGTCTATAAACATAGATGCCGCAATGGTCATTTAAATAAAATGCATGCGACATCGGAGAAGCAGAAATAGTTGGGAGCATAGCTGGGAGACTATACCTGGCATTTTAATCAGTGAGCAGAGCCAAGTCCACGAACCCAGCTAACCAGCAGTAAATACTGACTGTAGTGTAGTGTATGCAGTGTAGCGTATGTTGTGTAGTGTATGTAGTGCAGTGTGTGTAGTGTGGTCTGTGTAGTGTAGTGCATGCAATGTCTCCAACCGCCTCAAATGCACGAGGACAACATGCTGCCATGGGTGCCAAACGGAATCAAAGCAAGTTCTCCGGGAGCCTGAGAACGATACCTTAGCCAGCGAATGATGACGTACCATCCGTCCTTGCGAGGTCAAGAGCCTCACGCGCCATCGACAGGTTTCCAGCTGTGATGATAATCTTTTCAACACCTGTGAAGAGATGAGCTTGCCGCTCAAAATCCTTACATTACATTCAAGACTTTGTCTCGAGTACTGTTTCCTATGTGTTCCCTTCCAGAGCACCACTTACACTAGCCCACAAAATGCCAAATATGCAAAGCAAGCAGGCTATGAATGGACAACTATGAATGCAATTTCCAAAGCGCTCGTTGCACAGACATATCGAAAGCACCAGTTGAGTGAAATTATTCTCTAAAAGGAAACAGAGCAGCCGTGGTGGAGCACCATAATGCCACGCACACGTTTGAGGGCAGTGGGCACACAAGGGCAAACCTTCCACACAATCTTGTTCATATGACAATGCAGGGGACATTCCATTTTGGTATTTTAGCTGAGGAATCAAGCAGGTAGCAATGAGGAAACCAAAAGACAAACAGTAAAGAAAATGCATTTCTCCCCTTGGAAATTGCTTAGGCTGTGTTGTCAACTTTCAGAAACACGTGGCAAACACTTGAATTAACACCAGAGGACACAGGGACAGCTGCCAAGACAGTCATTGTGAGCAACCCACTGCCCAGCGGCAACAAGAGCAGCACCATCTCATATTTTGATAAATATCCTCCAAGGCAAACAGGGAAGAAAATTGAACTTGCAAAGGAGCAGAAGAAGTCGCGAAGATGCCCACCTGCCTCCCATGCCCTGCCCAGCACGCTGTTCAAGTCCGGGGGGTGCACTTGCTTGCCATGGTACTCGCCTTTGTACATTTCATCTGTCAAGTTTGCTGCTATGTCTGCCAACAAGAGTATGTGCTCTCAGTCCTTTGATTTCACCAAAAACATGACAAATCAACGCCCATATCATTGCTATGACAAGGGGGCGAGCTGCTGGTCATGGCATCCCAGCAACAGAAGCAGGGCACCTGAAGCTCTTACATGGGGTGCCATCATAGTATTGTACCTGTGCGGTGGAGCACTTGGGAATGAAAGAAAACAAAAGAACCACAAGAAAAGAGCAGCTCGTGCTGTGCAAGCTCATCCACCTACAGACGTCTTTGAGCGTATTCAAGGCAGGATTGCAACTTGTGCAGCACCAACACCCTTGTAAACATGGAACCTTCCTCTCATGTCTCTCACAGTTTCTTGGCTACTGTGTGCCCTTGACGTCATGGACTGGTGATTGGGTGCCATTGGGGTGAGCAAACACATGCTGTTGGCACACACACGCTCAACATCGCCAACAAGGTAACAGAGACCTGCACTACCATGGTGGGGCAATCAAACACACAATGGATTCTCAGAGGATCTTGTGGCCCACTAAACTGCAGTTGGGGCATTTGGGACAGAACAGGCTCACATGTGGCGCCCAAATCAAACAACGAAGCTGGACATATTGCATTCTGCACCCTCAAGGTCTTTGGGCAATGCTTGCTAAAATTTGCGCCAATGAGATTGAACAAATTCTACAAAACTACCAAATTGGTCACTGCACCCTGCAAAAATACGTGAGATTCGAGTAAACAGAGCTGACAGAATGTTCTTTAGTCATACTGACTTATACAGCAGGGACTGCGGAGTGGATTGGTAGTGTCCAGATCACCCAGACACATGTGTTTACCTGCTAAATTTTACTCCTGGACAAGCGTAATAATGGCAGCCGCCCTTTCCATCATTAGATTGCAGTGAACATGAAGCCATAGAGCGCCACGAATCCATCATGTGCTTATGGAACTTCAACAGATCCACAATCTCAACGCGAGTCCTCCAAAAGGACCAAATGCTGTCCACCTCAGCTGGTAGGTCCGTTGAGGTTCAGAATTTATGCACAACTGAAGTTTCCACAACGTGGGGCTGCCTGCAGTACGTCTTCTGTGATCAAAAGCTCACAAAGTTTGGCAACATGACTACGTGTAGTTGGCAAAATAGAGCAGTGAACGGCAACAACAAATGCCCAACAGCAGGACGTGCCAATCCTCCACGTTCCCATTGACTGTGGACCTCAAATCGTCCTGAAACAACTGAAATTCTCGGGAATATCCATCCTGACACTGCCAACGACCGTAGCAAGCTGCCAGCCAGAGCACTTGCACACATCAGCGCCAGTGGCTCGCGTTTCCTGATGCATGCCTATGTTTGTCGGCATTCCTGCACCCTGAACGCTTGGTACGCTGAGTATTCTGATCCTATCGGCAGATGTGTTGCATGCAAATGTCAGTTGACATTCAAAGTAATATTCCCGCTTGGGAAATGAGGGACAATCTTGTGTCCATGCACAAGCCATGACCTGGCGAATCCCAACCAAGACCACAATCCTTTCACTGCTGGTGTCTCTTTCTGGGCGCAAGGTCCTTGTATCTACCCCGCGCAGGTAGCGGCATCCACAAAGAAACTCGCAAAGCCGGAGATGGCCCACCTATGAGCCTCATGGCTGGTCGTCTAATATCCGTCCTTGATCCCACGCCTGCTGATCAGCCGCCCGCCGCGCCGCTTCCGATGCCTCTGCAGCGGAGTTGGAAACCGAAGGCGGCTGGAGGCAGCAACGCGGCGGGCGCCGAGCCGAGGCGAAGGAGGGAACGCGACATCTGTCGATGTGTTTGGCGCTGTTGTGTGCAACAGTGGATACCGATACGACAATCGACACGTATCGCAGCGGATCCCTTGCAGCCTGCAATAGTCCTCGAGCCCAGACGGAGACCGAGAATGTGTTGCACGATGTTTCGCTGAAACCCCAGTCTTTTTTAAGGAGTACATATACGTAAACACGCTTTCTAATGCACGTAAATACGCGTGAGGAACAAACCCGTCGGCTGCTAGCCATTGGTCAATTTAGGCTGATCTAAACTCTGAAACAGCTGGAAAAGAAACTGCGATTTCAACTAGTGCTCTTGGGATGCACTTTCCAGGGGGAGCCACAGATAGCTTCACACGGGTTTCCCTTAATGGCTTTCACAAATATCGACAGGCAGTTTCTCCGTTGAAGGGAACCACACTTTCCTTCGATACCTTAGGTCTTCTCCGTCCCGCCCAGCTGTCGTAATGTGTGTCCAAGTGGCTATTGCGCTACGCAGCATTTGCCCCAAGGCTTTCGCTGCCTCCAAATTGGCCATGGATTGGATGTTCGACATTGGCTCCCCGTGCACATTGTAGAAATACTGTTTCCGAACGATCAGCAGCCTGTAGCACGTGCATCAATTCGGGCCAGGGTGTATGCATGCAGCCTCCAAGGCACCTTATTCCAATGAAGATGCGTTCTTTGCAGATGCAAATACCATTTCTAAGAGAATGGCAATTTTCTTGTGGCCAAACACATTGCATTTGTGTAGTATGCCCCCCAAAACCAAAACATCAGTGTGCCATAACTTGATATGCTTCGGTGAAAAGAGGTCAGGGAGGGCTATCTTGCCTTTCTGCCCAGGGTCCTCGGCATTTTCCGGAAAAAGCCGTAAACTTGACGCATTTCGTATGCCCAAAGGTCATTTAACATACGTGGATGTACAGGATCTCACATGTAATTCGACATGATCCACACTTGAAATACACAGCGTACTGTACGTGCCGTTCGTTGCTGTCACCAATTGGTGTCATTTGCAAATGACACACGTTTTTGGCCTTCAGATCGGCTTATTGGGCGTCACCGCTGCCGCTGCTTCTGGCCTCTATTTCTCACTTGACAATGGCCATACCAGAGACTTCCTCCAAAGCGACGCGTGAGCAGAAGTCAACCGAAAGGACTATTGCAATTTCGCACAGACCGAGTCCGCAAGGAGAATGAGCAAAAGCGAGCGGAGACTTCCGCACTGATCAATCGACCCCACTCCAGGCACCAGCCTTGCATTCCGCACCATGGAAACGAAGACTAGTCTGCGTCACAACGTTTGCGCCCCCGAAACTTACCGCCCTGACCACCAAGAGCAGCCTGGACGACACGTGTGGATTTCGGTGCCAATCCCACCCCCCAGCATCAATCACCTTCGTCGCCTTCGCCACCGTGGTCGCTATCCTCACCGTCGTTTTCGTCGTTTTCGTCGTCTTCGTCGTCTTCGTCGTCTTCGTCGTCTTCGTCGTCTTCGTCGTCTTCGTCGTCTTCGTCGTCTTCGTCGTCTTCGTCGTCTTCGTCGTCGCCATCGCATTCGTCAAGATCTTGGTCGCTCGAAGATGGAGGGTGGACCGGAGCGGGGGTTGGAGCGAGGGTCGGTGGCAGGAGAGGGCGACGGAGTGCTGCAGATCTCTGCGATGTCAGCTGCGCTTGTTGTGCAATAAAAGTTGCAATGAAACGCGCAGGAGGATCCCCCTTCGACTCGGGTGCAGGTTGGAAGGAAGGTGCTGCAAGTGCACACCCCCGTGTCTGGTACCCCGCCGGCTTAGCAGACAGCGGCGCACTGATCGGTGCAATCCTGCGTGGCTTCGCAGGACACAGAGGTCAAAGTGCACATGCCCGTCTCGAGCATGCTGCCCGAAAGAAACCGGAAAGAACCTGCGGCGTGCACTTTGACCGTTGCATCGATAGAGAATCTCGCGTCTGCCGGACAGGGAGTTTGGGGAAAGGAAGCAAGGGGCTGTTTACAACGGGTGTACTTACTTGTACACGCAAAATGGCGTTTACGATTTTACGCCAAAACGTGCGTAAAATACACAAATGCAGGTCCGGTGTGCACAGAGGCAGTATACACAGAGTGGCCGCCAGACGCGCCGGGCTTGGCAGAAACGGAACGCTTGTTCGACCGCGTTGTTGCCCTTTCAGAGGGCGAGGTGGACCTTTGTATTGCGTGTGCAGAAGGGGGCGGAGAATTGATAACGATGATTGTAGAATCATTGCAAAACACTTCTAGCTCACTAACAAGTGGTTGCTTTGGATTTCTCTTTTCAACTCCTATCTTTCAATGGAAAAATAAAAAAATCCTATTCTCGGGCAGATTGAGGAGCGGGTGAACAGCTCCTTGCCTTGAACAGTGACGTGTGTTGATTTGATGACTTTAGGAATGAACGATTTACTGGGCAGTTTTATTGGATGATGCATTGTCTGATATTGGCCGTTTAGTTACTGATAAATTGACTGCCTATTTGATTGTTGTTTTGATTGACTGTCCTATTCAGGCTTGGTCTTTGTGTTCACGTTTACGTCTTTGGGTTTACCCGTTTATGCGCAAAAACGTAAAAATGCAAAAGGGGATATTTTGCGGCTATATTACGGGTCGTTAGGACGCACACGTGTGTGCACGTTACATGATGAATTCGTATACAATGGCCTGTACTCCGCCCCTTCGAGCATCCGCAACACAGCGTCCACCTCGCCACGGCAAGGGCAAAGAAGCCGTCGAAGAGATAGCCGCTCTTTGCCCACTCCAGCGCGTCTGGAATCCATACTCTGGATGCCATTCCCCGGATTCCTGGATTCTGCATGTACTACCTTCATGCGTACCAGTTCAAAATTTACGTGGTTTCGACACACTTTCGCTCAAAAACGTAAATACTATTTTTATGTGCAAATAAGTGCAAACACTCAGTGCTTACGCGGTAAAGACCAAGCCTGGGATTACTAACCGAATAAATTTTCTCCATTTATCGATAGGTAAATCTTTTAATTGCCAATGTCGCGATTGATTTATCGCAAATTTTTCACAACCTGTTGGACCTACGATTGAATAATTCATTGTCTGATTGATTATTTGGTTGAGTGCTCAGTTAATTTGTTGGAGGATTGAGGACTTTGGCTGCCGCGTTGTCTTATTGGTTCACCACTCGCTTGAGATTTTTTGAGCTATTTTAAATCTGTCTGCCTATTTTAAGCAGTCTACTCCGTTTAACCATTTCGCCTTTCGTCAGCTCATTGATCCACTGCTTGCTTGCTCGTTTGCCTAGCGACTGGATGGCATACTCTTAAAATTTCACTGTTCGAATGATTGCACCAGTCTAGTCGCATGTATGCACGCGCAGCGCCACACTTTCGCCTTCTGGGAGAACACGGCTGCGAGCAATACCATATAATAGTATATATTTACAAAGCGTTAATGAACGCTGCTTCTGTACAAGAAAAAGTGTCAAAATAGTCGAGGATGCAGGTGCACTACAACTAAATCTACGTAAAAAGGAGGCCCAAGCATCGTGTGGTCCAATGGATCACCCTCGTGGACCCCCATCGGCTGCCCATAAGGAGCTCTTGCAGGTATCCATGGCGCCACGCCTTGTGAAGGATGGCCGACAGAAGATTCTGCACCAAAGCATGTGTGAAATTCAACTGGCGTCGGAAAATGCGACATATGCAATGCTGCTTGAAGCATCAAGCACTGTAACTCATAAATATGTCCCTCCTGGACCTACCGCCCTCGTGGACTCTGCATTGGCGAATTGACTGTAATGCTCGCTAACCATGCCGCCTAAAGGACTTTCCTACACAACACCTGGCACTGCTCGAAAGTCAAATTCATGCTATCATATATGATAGCATACTATATAGTATGATCAGTATTCATTGGTGAATCCCCCTGAGCGGCAAACAGGAGAGCGGATCAGGGAGTCTGGGGAGTGGCAATAGACGCGCTGGTGTGCCAGAGGATGCCCGTTTTTTGGATAAGGTGGATCATGTGCTTGGGGTGTTCGAGCCTCGAGGGGGTAGCGGACTGACCATTTGTCTGCAGTTTCATGTAACGTGGGTGAGCCGATGGGACATAATTCTGCACAAACGCGAGTGATTTGTGAACGCATATTTACACAAGATGACGTCAAAATAGACATAGTGCCGTCAGCGCAAATAATAAACGTGGAATATTCTATTGCTTTAATCAATATATTATGTACTGCGGCTGCATGCATGCAGTATTTGATGTGTTATGGAGTACTGCAACATGGCCATTACGCGAACCACCCACCCAGAAGCTCTGCCTCCACTGCGGCTGGGTGGCAGCCATTCCCTCAATACTGTCGGTGTCGTCCCACTCTTCATCGGTTTCTTGGTCGACGTCAGCAAGGGGATGGCTGCGAAGCTCAAACAACTCCTGGCCAACTTGGAGGTCCACCAGAGGGAAGCTGCAAATGTCCACTGCGGTGTACGTGGGCGCCGGCGCCTCCATCGGTGTAGGGGGGATCTCTGGCGGGGCAGCCGGGGGAGATCTCCGGAAGATACGGCAGACCTTCTGGATGATTCTCAGCATCTTTGGACGGCTGATGCGCGCACATGCTAGGTTAACTCAGAGCAAGGCTAGCAAGACGTTTCAACAAATGCCATTTCGTGATAATCGGGTACAAGGACAAGTTTTTTGTACTTGTGGGCAAGCGTCAGTTGAGGTTTATGCAAATTTAATCAAATTTAGGTAGTTAGTGTAAAGTTATGTAAATTACAGTGTTTCCCAAGCAAAGGTAGAAAAAAAAATTCCAACACATACAACACATGATAATTTAATTGGACCAACATTGCTTGAAAGGATGTACAGATATTCAGAGTGCATAGATCTGCGGATGAGATAGTATTTCCATCAGATATAGTTGGTGTATGACTTTTACAAGGGTGCTTCTATTCCGCCGCTAATGAAATTGAACTTGAAAATTACTACTGGCATTCATCGTATATTATCGAATGAGTTTGCATGCATTCTGCAAATGTGGATTAATATTATTTACCCACATTCGCCAGCAATCCCGCATTTGCAAAATGGAGCCAATTTTGCTCTACGGCATAATGAGTACATATTAATTGATGACATAATTGCAAAAACGTTTGAAATTTAAAATTGAAACAAAAAATTCCAGAGATTTATATATAAATACTGCTATGTTATAATATAGATAATTATCTATTGATGGCGTACCTTGCAAATGCTCTGCTTTAGTACTTCTATTACTTGAATTAGATACCCACCTTAAGGGGTCTCGCAAGACTTAAAATGCGTCCACAAGATGCGAAAACCAAAGGTTTTGTAGATCTGCAAAAATACAATGTTGGCACCAAAACATTGGTCAGTAGCGTGCTACAAGGAAATAATGAGAGTGGTAGATCACAAACGCATTGCAATGTTGCTTTGAGACTATACTGGCAGCTGTTGGGAAGCATGAATCATTGAGAAGAGAACCCACATATATTTGGCGTTCCCCTGCAAGAGCAGTGTCTTATTTGGAGGCTATCACACCTTGAGTGATTCGGCTTCTGAAACTTTGAATCAAAGGTTGCTTTATTTGATATATATATATTTTTGCGTAGAGAAGACCACGATGAATTGTGAAAGGCCGTACTAATACATGGAAATATGTTTTTCGTTAATTTCAAATAGTTTCTGATATAGGCCCCTGCTCATGATGATACTGATACATACATTTACTAATATCGATTTATTAGCATGCAATTGAAGGCAACACAAAAAAATGGTAGAGGAAAAACCACAGACATTTTTTGTTGGTTTTGGCAATTGCAATCGCATAGGGACATGGATATTCTCATGTGGCGTTGCTTACTTCCACGTGCTACACGTGGATATAAATATATATAAATAGCATTGCAGCAATGCTGTTAAATATCTATATTTCCTCCTTGCGACAGCTATTATGTTATCACCTTGATCATGAGGGCTACACGTGAATCACTTGCATCACCACGTGAACGAGCAACACAGAAGTATTGGTGTAGATTCTGATTGGAAAATAAATGGACAACAACCATATGTATAGGAATGGTGTTTCTCTCACGGCCCATTTTCCTCATTGTACTTCACATACTACATCATCAATTCAATATTTGACATGCTTACTACTCTCCTTCTAAGGACAAAGCTACCTTTGAAACACTTGATTTGCAATAACATCAAATCAAGTGGGACATGCAAACGGCTTCGCACGTGACACGTGCACTGTACAACTGTACTACATACTCTACATAGTTGTACACTGTACAACTATCTCTCCCAAAGCCATAGCTTTTGAATAGCAAGTGCTCAAAATCTGGTAGCATTTGCTCCCGCATGGATTTTCCTGAGCTCGCCTTTCCTGGCGAAAAGAGGATCAATAACATTGCTTTGGGGAAATTATATAAGTTTTAGTACTTATGCTATTTTCTTGTACTTATTTGTACTGAAATACTGTTCAATGTGCCAAGTGCATCGAGTTCTGCCTGCAAAGGATCCAAGAAAATGGGCTGTTGGGAATTGCTTTGTCCAACTCGTGGCTTTGCTACGAATAAAACACATCACGCTGCAAGCAGAGATACCCCTGTCATCATCAGACTTCATTTTTGCAATAATACATATTATGAAATCTTTTATGCATAGGAGCAGACAAGGCAGGTGGTATGGTTTACATCACAGCCCATGAATAATTTAGATACTCAAGTTCATTTCTCGCTCAATTCTCCAATGCATTGGGAAATGAAAGACAGTGAAAATTTTGCAATACTTCCCGTTGTGTCAGAAATGCGGTGGCCCAGTAGAGCTCAATATACGCCATAGTGACTGGTTCAATATCGAACTCACCTGGATTTTGAATTAGCAACGTTGCCAACCCAAAATTCAGGTGGGTTGCCGATTCAAAATTCAGGCGTTAACGCATCCGCATTAACTATTGAACGTGGCCTTTAGTTCGGAGATCTTTTCTAATGACGATATGCAAGATTCTGATGTGCTAGATGACCTCTTCTCCAAACACTCAGGGGCGGATATTTAACCTGAGTATCGCTGAGATTGCACATCTCAGCGATGGAAAAATGTAACAAGCAGATATCAATGATGTGCTGGTTTGAATTTTGGAAATGATGCGTTTGATGTTCTGCAATATATATACACGGCTGAGGCCGCAAAAGAAATATCCGGAGTTCTGCCGCTCCTCAGTGACCTCAAAATACTTCACAAACGATCTCGACAAGTCAAAGACAGCAACTATTCTATGATACTTCGTTTACAGAGTATTGCTGCAAAAGGAGTATCAAATACATTATTAGTGTACCAATGTTGTAATCCAAAACGTAGGTCGCTTCAAGATTACAAAGCTATACTGCCTCCATAGATAGAATATGTGTTAATGCATTCTAATGGAAGCTTTGAATGTGACAGTTTAAGCAATCCCTTAGGAGGAGGTTTGCAGAGCAACCACTGAACAATCATGCGCACATACTCCATTTTTCACATGTTTCTCTCTCACCAGAGTAAGTGTGCTGTTTGGAAGCCGCACATGTGAGTCCATTTATGAAAGAACCATGTGATATTGTCTGAACAACTCTACAATAGTGCTAAAAATATCGAAATCATTTAAATTGACGTCGACTTGGCAAATCAAGCATTTCAATGCTTAACATTCGTGAATCGGCAGCTCCAGCTTCCAGCAGGACACAAGCATTATGTAAATGATAGCAGGAGAATGAATTTATGCCCTGTGCACTCTTTTTATATTGTCTGAGATTTAGCAAACAGGTTAACATTTGCAAGGCTATATAGTTATAAGGGTCCCGGGATACCTAGAAACGTTATTTTGCGGGGCGTGCATTTTAATTTTGATTCTTCCATGCAGACAATTTCTTCCCTGTGGGCTAAGAGTTCCCAATGGCAACCGCACTCCGCACGATGAGAAAAGCGGTCGCGTTTTGCATCGAAATTTGTGGCCAAGTGGTCAACGCCGCTGCGCAAGGCTTTTGCTGACCCTTCTCACCAGCAGACCGTCCCGCGATCAAACGCTTCCTCTTTTGCACGCGATGGAGGGCCACAAAATGCACCGGCAATACGGCCACACCTGCTGCGAAAACGCCCAAATTCAGAATACAGGATCCACTCCACGGGGCTGAAGTCCGCCCCGCCTTTCAAAGCGCTGCCCGCCAAAAGTGGCAGAAGTGGCGGCAGTCCTTTCTGGAGCGCAAAGTGCCGCAACGCTCAAAATCAAAGGCGCCGAAAGTTCAGACGACTTTGGAGTGCGCCAGTGCCCGCACCGGTGGCCGAGGGTCTTGGGGCGAGGGCAGGTCTGGAAGGCAAAGGGGCGGAAGTGCCAATTGGGCCGGGGGGGCCGAAGTGAGCAGTTCCTTGGGGCCGGCTGTCAAGGGCAGCGGCGCCGGGGGGCGGGAGTTGCCAAAAGCGGAGGGCGAGGGGGGAGGGGCTTTCGGGCGAATTCTGAGACAGCTGGGAAGGGCGCCAGGTCTCGGGCTGGTCGGCACAGAATTGATGCAAGGGGTGGATCGGCAAGGGTTTAAATACCCCCCCTTGGCGCCAATCAATAAGAATATTAACCCATTTTCCAAACATCTTTGATCATTTGTCAGTTGATTAACATACAATCAACCAATGGCGACGACGGCGCCTGCCTGAATTGGAGCAAGGATGCGCTGCACTTCGCCGTATTTCCATGCATCCGCCGTCTACGCTCACGTTGTTTAGCTGCTGTTCAAGGCTCAACCTCAAGTTGTACTGGTGATACGACTTTGACGCACACGGTGCATTCAACGCTGAAGAGAGATGCTGAGCAATGAACAGATATAAAGAATTTCAAATTTGTGCGCCACAAGGCGGGGCCAACCCTACTAGGGAAGCTGCGTTGAAAATTATGCACATGTTTGAAATACGCTGGATCCAAGCCATTAAGATACTGATACTCAACGACACCTTACGCGAGCCTTGCCAGTGCAGTGTTGCCTTGGGTACCAATATCAAAGAAAACGATCAATTGCATCCATTACTAATCGAGGCTGCTCCAAGCTATACAAATGCAAAATGGTAGCAAGCTCCAAGGCGGTGCGGGAAAAGAATATCTTAGAAGAAAGTCGAGGGACATCAGGGGACGCTGGAACTTTGCTCCAGGGCTTCGTTTCATCCTGGAAGTGACTGAACATGAAAAAAAAACTTGATGGGTGCAAATGGACTTGCAGGTTGTGCTGACATCAGAAGAAATAAGCCCAACTTAACACGCCCTAAAAGATCACTAGATTTTTGGCTCTGGAATTCACGTAACAGTTTGCAGGGGTGGATTTAGAGTGCGGGCAAAATGCAAGCTTTCGCATTTTGAAACACAAAATTTGTGTCTTAAGAGCAAATGCAATGCGAGAAATATACAGAATCGGCAATAACAACAGACAAATGTAAAGATGTCAATGCCATCGAAATTTCACATCATAACTGAAACTTCCCCGGTTCTTTATTTCATGTCAATCCAACGCTCCCATAACAGCCAAGGAGCCAATCGATCCATCAACGATTCTAAAACGTACTCGATGCATTGAGAGATTCAGCCACTGAAATCAAGCAGTAGCTCAATGGGAAGATTTCGCATCCCGTCCCCGCCCTGAGGCTGGACATTCCCGTGGGTTATGAACAAAACATGAACAAGCATTATCGTCTCCAATTGCCGAACCCCATGAAAGACACTTTCTCCCCTTGCCTGACATCAATGATCAGAACGAATTCTGCCAATTTGGCGAAGCCCTAAGCGCATCTCGGCAATGCCAGAAAAATCCCTGCCTCACAATCTGAAAACACCACCCCAACACCACAAAGCACATCCCAAATAACCACCGGGCGATGCCGGCCCCTGTCCACATTCCCCAATTCCACCCGCAAGCAATCGAAGTGGCAGCACAAGCCACAAACCTATTCTTGGGGAAACCGACATACCCCTCGACACTAAATTGCCTCTCTTGTACCATTCTACAGCGCCGTTCAACGGCATAAGGGTGTCAAGCACCCTTGCAGAGATAGCGACACATGCAAGTGCAGCATTGCTGCATAGCATGGAGCCTTGCACCGCCTCCGCCTGAAGCAAGACCACCGATGGCGTGACACCGACCAGCCGCGCTTCAGTACCCCGCGTCTTTGTCGACGACGTGCCTCAGCGCTTGGCCCGAGGCGTACCGCTCGGCAGCGTCCAAGAAGCTCTGCAGGGCGTCCCTGCGAAACGTCCGCGTCTTGAAGGCGGAGTGCGCGGACAGCAGGACGTTGTCCAGGTCGTAAAGGGGGCTGTCCTCGGGCAAGGGCTCCTTCTCGAAAACGTCCAGAGCGGCGCCCCGGATGGCTTTGTTCTGGAGAGCTGCGCAAGCAGACGGCACGCAAAAGGGTTCACTCTCGGCAGAGACTGCATAATATAGTATATGTAATATATTTGTATATATAATATAAAATTTGTATTATATAATATAGTACGTATAATATAGTATCTTTGATATCGAAACCAGCTGGAGTGCCAGGAGCCTGGACATTCCCATCATTTCCAGTTATCTAACCCAGTCACAGGATTGCGTACATTCCCCTGAATATCGCAAGATTTGCATTGCACACCTAGCTGAGAACGCATTTAACTGAGAAACAGATTTCGCAGGTCGCGGATCGCAGATTACAAACATGCCAACGCCAATGAACTCAAAACAGAATTGACGTACGCAATTGCATCCCGCAGCAAATGAGCAGAAACGCGTTTTTGTGCCTTCCTCTACACTGCCTGAGAGCGAATGCTGCATTTCGCCCAACCTTCGATGAGGGCCTGTTCGTCGACAGTCTTCCCGCGCCCGACGTTCACGAGCACCCCGTTGGGCTTCATGGCCTGGATGGCCGCCTTGCTGACGAGTTTGTCGGTGCGTGACGTCATTGGCAGCGCCACCACGACGTAATCGCAAGCAGACATCATGGAGCAGATCTCCTCAGGAGGGTAAATTTTGTCCTGCGGTGAAGCGCGGCTACATCTCATTTTCACTCTCATTCTCATTCTCATTTTCATTTTTAATTTTCATTTTACATTCTCATTTTCTATTTAATTATGGATCCCGCTATGGTAGCAGGCGCGCACACGCATACACCTATTACTGCAACATGAACAGGCAGCTGAACAATGAGCAGAAATACCATGTGCAGCAAATTTGACATTCTCTTTTCAGCACCCCACGAACGCAGCTTTCTTGCACATGCAATTATCTTTCCAGCCGCGACAGGATTTTCTTGTCCGGATTGAAATAGCAGCGCAGAACTGTTGTGCTGGCAAAGAAGGCGAAGGGGACGCGAAGAACTTTTTGGACGTCTTGCAAAGCCGCCAGCCGTTTCTATATCGTGTCAAGTCGTTTCGTTTTCTTGATTTCAAAATACAACATCACAATTGGCATTGCATTTGGAATCAATTGTACTGCGCTGAAGATTTGCAGTTCATGTTTGTGCAGTGGTCATTGGGCAAAATCGTGCCATGTTGATAATCCCTTTGGCGCCAGGATGAGCCTGTTGCAACCTTTCCAAAGGCCAATCAGGACGCGGATGCCAGGCCTCGGCGATTGGCACACAACGGCTTTTCAAAACGACCTGGACTCCCAACATGCTGTCTTGCATATGTGACCCAACCAGTGAGCCGGGTCTGCAATCATCAACGCACTGCACAATGTTATCTATTTTGCGAACATCACTGCTTTCACCAATCGATCAATTGTGAGCCGCCTGCGATCGTCAAACGCACAGCAATCGATCAATGAACGTCTCCCCACCACCAGTCCCTCCTGTTGCTCCTCTGCAGAAAGGCGCGCATTCCTTCTCATGCCCACGACACCCATCTTGAATGCCCTCGCCAGCCTGGCAGCGGCGCAGCCGATATCCCCAAGGCCTACAATGCCCATTACCCTCCCCCGCAGCTCCTCCACCTGCGCGTGCACCAGCAAGACACCGGGTAAGATTGGAGCCAAAACTAGGGCCGACAGTATGCCATCTCTTCCCGCAATACAGCGACTCACCACAGTACTTCCGTAGTATATATCAACCGTTTAAGGACATACTTATGCATGCCAAATGGCTCATGAATGCGCGATTTTGAGCGCTGTGACACACAATAAGCACAACCATAAATGTGCGCAAAGGGAGGTGTGCGCCAGCGTCGGAAGGCCCAGCCGTTCAAATGCGCCGTTGGATGCGCGTTTCGTTCCCCTTCAAGAATCGCCGCACGTTTGCAGCACGGGCCACGACCAGCATTTCCATGAGCACGCGGCCCCAAAGACAAGAAGAGGATCGCTTCATATCGACACAGATCGTCGTGGAGCAACGCGGATTGCTTCCCGCATCCCCTTGCAGGCGAAATCCAGCGTTCCGTTGCCCTTGAACAATGTGATCAACGACTTGTTCCATTAGCGAGAAAACGGAACCAAAATTATCCGGTTGGGCCAACAACATTCGAGCAATTTTACAGCAATCTACACTTCCAATACCCGACTATCAGCACACTGACACGCCAGAAACACAGGCTGAAATGTGCACAACCAGTGTGCAGTACTGCCGCTTTAGTGTCTCCCTCCCTCCCACCTCGAATGGATCGAACTTCTTCATTTTCTGCGACGCCCTCATCCTCGGCAGATCCTTGGCGAACCAGTTGCACGCCGCGAGGGTCCACTCCGCCAGCGAGTGGCTGAAGCTACCCTGGGCGTTGGTGATGATGACGTCACTATCGACAATTTCCGGGGCCATCAGGTGGTCCACGCCGGTCGTAGCGACGTGCAGCCACTTCAGATTGGATGCCTTGGAAAATACCGCCTGCATGTCAAGAGTCCCATCTTCAAAATTACAATAAGTGCTCAGTAAGTGATAATTTGACAGAAATGTCAATGCAGATGTACAAATTCAATGCACTAAACCTGTGCCAACAGTATATCCAAATTTCCATTCAAACAGCATACTTGATGGTGTGAAGTGCTTTGAAGTTTCAAAGCTCGTGATATCAGTTTCACGAGCATGATGTGTGCAGGATGCTTTTTATCTCACGTGGCAAAGTATGTCATACATCGCATAATACTGCACCGCGATGTGGCAGCGCAGTGCCATTATATACAGTGCAGTACATCACTGCACAACATGCTTCAATGTTACATACAATACGCCCCAAAACATACAGAAGAGCAGCAGCATGTATAAAACCGCGAATGATGGTAGTGTACTAAATCAAACCATACAACCACAAAACATGGAAAACGCTTATGTGCTGGTACAAAAACACTGCAACGAGATGCACAATGCAATATAGAAGGAATTTCCGCAAATCACGTCCAAATCAATGTAGAACATCAAACTCCTTGGCGTTATCACTCTTTTGCTTGGGGCCAAACCCAGCATGCATAACTGTCTCTGGATGGGCACAGGTGCATGGGCTCATGATTGAATTGCAGCAAAGGGACAATGCCGCATTGCATGATGAATCCAACCCAATTTGTGGGGATCCACCAAGCAATGTGATGGCATGGAAAAATTGAATTTTCCTAGGCGAAGTTTGCAGATCGCGCAAGAGCAGATCTCCTTAAGATCCTGGTTGCATCTCTAGAATTACCAATACTACTATTTCTTATTTGTACGAAACTCAGTTGTTATACACATTGTATAGTCATGTAAATCAAATATGTCTGCTGGAAATTTTACAGAAAATTATGGATCACATAAATTATACTTCGAAATAAAAGCTAAATTGGGGTAATGAAGATGTGCAATAGCGATGTGCAGAACTTGGGAGATGAGTACATATCGATTCACTTTCCAGATGAACAAGAGCTGTGCCAACTAAGAAAGAACTTCCAGACTATTGAGACATTAGTGCCACCCTTGATTTCGTGGTGTTTGCACAGCACAACATTACCAAACAGTGCTTACCAGGTACAGCTGTACAGTATAGCACTTAGCAGCCTGAGCTCAACACCTTCATGTCATTGAAGAGTGAGCCACTCTCAAAGTTCCCTAGGCATTGTGAGCTGCACCCACCTTGATGTCGTTGACGAAAGCCAGCCACAGCGCGTACACGAGCATGACATCCACTGACTCCCATTTGCACTCCAAGTTGGACAGCTCTGCAACAGTGCAGCCAATGCCCACTATGCGGAAACAGGCTGGCAGTGTCTTGAGGGAGTCCAAATGGGGAGCATCTTTGGGTGCCATCACGATCAGATTCACTGTCTTGCCGGAAGCAGCATGCCTGGGTCAGTCCACCAACAGACAGTGCACATTAAGGCAGGAAGCTGGAAGCCAGATCCCCATTGCACTTACACCAGCAAACTGCCTCAACAGTTGCTGAGGATGTCACTGTAGTGGTGCTATGTTTCAGTAAACTCTTCGGAAATCCCAAGGGCTCGCGGCGGCTGCGCTGGTGCTCATTGCTGCAAACTGCCAGATGGAATGCCATCTCTGACTCACCTTGCCTCCCTTATGGTTTCTGGGAGCTCCCTTTCTTCGTTTCTTTTCTGGCTTAACGGATGCATCATACAGACTGCTCGGCAGGGTGTGTGAGCAAATTTCTTCAAAAAAACTGCTTTCTGTCTGAGGACAGCACCTGACGTCGCCTGGAAGGCACAAGGGCTGTGCTTCATCCTGCCCTTTGAAAAATGGGACAAAAGATGATTCACCACAGGAGATGTAAACACTTTCTGGGAATATGCCATCCAAGGCCCAAATAACAAGCTGTATGCATGGGTACTGTCTCAAAGGAATGTTGTATCGAATGCTGTTGTCCAACATCCAGTGAAACTGGCTTCCAGGTCTCGTTCGCTGCTTGTTATGGTTTTCACGTTCGCATACAGCACATCAAATGTTGATAGCAACACAGCATAAGACGTAAGACACAGACCAAGATACAGCACTGCTCACGATTGCCTGATCTGATCTGAGCTGAGCTGGAACGATAATCATTAATCTTAACATGGGGACAGATGCAGTCAGGCCACAATGCACATCATTTGGTTGTCGTTATGTCAAGCAGAACACAGTACTGATGGCAGTGATCGCAATTTTACAGATGCATGCCTTGGCATCTGTTGGGCGATGCCCGAAACTGTTTACATGGGCAACTGGTCGTTCTTAACATATGCCTGCTTCCAAACTGCCAGAGCCCTTTGCCCTTCACCATTCTATGTTCCAGCCATGTTCAACTGTCAGGTTGCAAGCAATATTATACGAAGTATCATCAATTGTCCACAATGTGCCGGCTTCTGTGTGTGTGCATCCATATCCTGCAAATGTGCATGACATATTTGACCATAGCATGAATGAGACAAGAATACGACTGTTGAGACCAACCAGAAATTCACCTCAGGGATCAAATGCGCTGCAACAAGAAGCCTGGAGGAAGTCATACCATCACACAAACAATAGCAAATTCCCTTAAGCAAACCTGAGAAAACTCTGCACTCTTCCAGCACCCATGCTGCCATTGCTGTGAACAGGTGCAGTTGCTGCATTTTAACAGGAGCCAAATGGCGGGCAGTGAAACATGTCATGCACTAGGAATTGCACAGTGAAATCGTGCTGGACTCTTCCCCGTTATTGAGAGGCAGTCATACACATCAGGTGGATCAAGAAAAATACACCACCATGTAAACAAGGCTCAAGTTTTGGAATAATTCAGTTCATGACACTGGGCGGCATCTCTTTGCTCTCCCAGCTTTTGCTTGCTGGCAGATTACAGTGGAGCCCCATTTCAACTTGTGAACACACAGGACAATGACCTGCATGGACCGAATGCCATCTGATGTTTGGGGCTGAGCTTCAATGCAACTGAACAACAAAGCAGGCGACAGCAATGCAGAGAGGTAGCCACTCACAGTGCTAATGGCGGTTGAGGAATTGTTCCCATTGATCACACGTCCAAGAACGGCGGCTGTGTGCCTTCTCCAGCAATGGAGCCTCGAGCAACACTGTATGACAGAAGATGGTTTGCAGGCAGGAGAGGCACGTTCAACCTGGGACAGCAACCACACAAATTTGAGACGACGGGATTCCCAGGCATAGTGATGATCACTTGGCTGACAGCACCATAGATCATTCCCAAATTGCAGGAGTAGCTCAAGATGTAACAGTTCAACATCATCTGTGAGGCATAAGGGTGCCGTTTGGAGCTGTGCAGGCAGATCTGGGCAACGGGTTCCAAGAGGAGGTTGGATTGGTGTATCACTGGTAGCAAAAGGACAAAGGAATCATGACACGTGTCTTTTTACCATGTACAGTTCGTCAAACAGCACAAGTGTTTACTTGTGTTCCACACAGACCCCACGTTGACCAAGCAACAGGAGAAGCTTGGAAGCAATTGCAAGTACCAGCAACAGTCCTGCAATGATCCACATTGTCGGACCAACAGATCTTGTCCCAGCATCAAACTGCAAGGGCTCGCTGTAGTTGCACAAATCCCATCCTCAGTGTCGATGGCGACTGTTGTTAAACCAATTCCTTTCCCTTTCCCCAATTCATGCTCTGCCTGTACAGCTCTATGGAAAAGCTGCAGCCAAGAACCCCAACACTTGCAGCAACGAATCGGCACCAGAGTCTTGGGCTGCAAGCTGTTCTGTTGGCGCAGTTATTTGTGCAGGACTGATCCCAAACTACTGAACTACAGGATTGGCTCACTGCGTCCACCAGAAACATTGGATCATTGCTTAAAAGCTCCGCCCTCTTCCAGCTTGTTCGCAAACAAATTCAAATCGCCATTCGCTGGCATTTTCAGCATCTGACAATTACGACGTCCGCCCAACCATTCGTCGTGGAAGCCGACAAGGTGCCAATCAATGACATGAAGGGCAGTGCACAGATCGCTTCCTCGGCACTTCCCTCCTCATCGACGTTGTGATGCGCCTTTCAAATCCAATCCCCATCGCGCTGCGCGGCCAAGGAGGTGTCCCTGGGCTCTAGGCGCAACACGCACAGCCGTGCTGCACGCCGGACGCTCGGCCTCCAACCTATGCTTGCCTCGCGGGGCGAGGTCCTTCTAGATCACTCAAAGGCGCTGATGCTGCCCGACGATCTAAACTCAAGCGGGACACGTAGCATGAGCAGTATCCCGATGTCACTTTGGCGCACTGCACGCATTCGTTCATTCGGGCTGCCAGCCCCTTGGCGACGCGCGCTGGGCGGACAGGGGCCGCGGCCAAGCCGATCGGCGGCGAGTGTGTGGGACGTACTTGCCTGGGAGGGCGCGGTCCCCCTTCCGCCGCAGGGTTGTGTGGAACTGTGGGACCTGGCTTCAAGGTGCAAAATTGTTGCTCAGCGTGCGGTCATTTCTGTCGTGGGAACATTCGACACCAACGAGTCACACGTGTTCCGCGGCCACCGTCATCGTATTGAAATTTGTATGCAACAAGGAGGTAGCTGTCAGCTTCCTATTTTGCCCAGGCTAAGCGGCGTCCACGATTTGATCATTGAATCTAGTGTAAACGCGAAGACCAGAACCCGTGAATTCCTAATTCTCAAGAAGAGTTTGTCCATAATAGTGGCACACGGAAAGGAGTGTCTTCGCCAGCTGGCGGGTGGCGACAGAAACGCAGAATTTCCTGCAACCCACATTCCCACAGCGTGGGCAATATTTGCTGTGGTTTTTGGGCACGTCGCAAAATCAACAGCAACCCTTGCAGCCCCCGCTCGCCACACTCATATAGTCAAGGAGTTTGCAAGGGTTCTACTGGCATTTGCACAGCGCCGCAGGGAAAGCCGAAAAGCTGGTTCAACGGAGGCCTAGTTGCATTCTGGACCAACGCTGCAGCACGAACGTTAACAGAGTGGTCGCTACTTTCGTGGAACAAAACAAAGCTTGACGCAGAAGTGGAATATGTTGCTTGTTTGGCAGCCGCACTGGGGAACTGGTCGTTGTTTAGGCGCAAACCACTTCGATCAACGATTTGGCTAGCCATGGCTATCTTAGGCGCCAGGGAAACCGCTGCTATAGATCACGAAGTCGACTTGGAGGATGCAAATAAGCAATGAAAGGCACTCAAAGGATTGTCTCATTAGCAGGCCTCCCTCACCTGTCACGATTGAAAAGGGTTTTTACTGGGCCTTGTAGGCAAGTCACATAGCAGTTAGGAAGGTCCAACCGCTTCTCAACGTCCCATAACTAGTAGATACTTGCTGATCTCACACAAGCTCTGAATGTATTCAAATTTTCGAAATAGGAAAAAGCTGTGCAACCTTTGCCGTCTTTTGGTTAACATTTTCTTGCAGTGTAAATTTCACACGCTGTGCAAGAATAGTTCTCCAACTGACTGGTTTTTGCCATAGAATTCCAATAATTGGAATTATTCCCTTCTTGCTTCAGTTCCTGCTCACCTTCTAATAAAGATACTTGGAAGTGATGAAAGATCTTTCAGCGATTCCAAAATCCTGGATTCCGGATTATATTGGTGGATTGCTTAATCCACCAACATGACTAATCACGCAGAAGTATACTTTAGTATCACATTATCACACAAAGTGTAATTTAGATTTTTGCATTGATTTTTTTGGATGTGTTGAAATATCTTGCATTTAAATCAGAAATATAGACACTGCTGTTTTCGGGCAGCACAAGGAGACGACAATAGCCTGCTTGCCTTGATATACAAATTTGCGTATTTTACATACTCTTTGAGCCAAAAGAAAATGAATCGCATTAGTTTTGATCATGTTGGTGGATCAACCGTCATTGTAAATAATTTTGATTGATTGACCAAGCATGATTCAACAACAAAACGATCGATTAGTGTCATAATTATCACCCAGGTGTGGGCTTGAAACCTCCACATTCCTTTGCGATTTGCAGCGCCCCAACCTTCCAATCCGGAATGATTCTAGTTGCCCATGGTATTCTACGAGCGTTTTGAAGATGGTCTCTCACCAGCTGATCCTCGCTGCTGCCCCATATTGGAGTGCACTGCAAGCTCTTAGTTGCACCATCGCTCCTGGCCCTTCCTTTTTGAGTAAAAATAGAGGTAGGTAGGTAGGTAGGTAGGTAGGTAGGTAGGTAGGTAGGTAGGTAGGTAGGTGGAGTGGAGTGGGTGGAATTGAGTGGAGTGCGGTGGGTGGGATGGAATTGGAGTGGAGTGGAGTGGGTGGAGTGGAGTGGGTGGAGTGGAGTGGAGTGGGTGAGTGGAGTGGAGTGGAGTGGGTGGGCCGGTGCAAGGTGGGAGTGGAGGTGGGTGGGTAGGTGGAGTAGATTGGGTGGAGTGGAGTGGAGTGGGTGGAATTAGGTGGGTGGGTGGTGGTAGATGAGTGGGCGGAGTAGGTGGTGGAGTGGAGTGTGAGGGAGGGAGGGAGGAATTGGAGTGAGGAAAGGATTGTTTAACTTCAAACCCTTCCACTGTCTTTGATAGGAATGCCCATTGGAATTGCTTTTCTCGGATTGACGTTATGAGTTTGGCATGTCTGAACACAAGAAATCCACAGTGCAAGGGAAATAGATGATTGACTGCGGTAGAGACACTTGGAAGGCACACTTTCAGAATTTTCACGAATCGTCGTTGACTATTTGGCGCTGTCTTTGGGAGGCTCGGTGAGTTTGTCCATCCACATCTGCGTCCCCTATTGATATACCTGCACATTGATCCATAAATATGGCAAATACTTTGTATAAATGTAAAAATTGAGCTTTGATACTGCTGGATTGAAAGCTTGATCTATGTTGATTGGTATACCAATATACACATTTTGTCCAAGGAGTCTCTACGTTCTAGAATCTACAAGGCAATCAAGAATTAGTGGCAAAATGTATCGCATAATATGCAACCCAAAATGCCAAGCATAAAGAATAATAATAGCCCGCATATCCAAATATTTCCATACACCATTTTTCCACATCTATTGAAACACTGAATATTCATGTACATTACTCAAACTTGAGAATGCTTAAAAATACTGCCATTCCCATGGCAAAGTGCATTTCGTTCGATTTTTGCATGTATTAAACTATTGCTTACTTTCTTCAATATATTCGACCACCTCTATTATGTGGAAGCCCTTGTTCCTCATATAATTAAAGTACATATTCCAAATTTTGCACACTGAAACCACGTTCCATAAAATAGATATTACTTATATCATCAATAAATTCACAAGAGGCTTCTGCACATCCAAGAGGCCACTGTAATTATTTTGGAATATTCCAAAGTACACAGACTACATGTTCCTATATAATTGCCGGTATAATCCATATTTATAGTACTAATACGTAAAGCATGTGGGTGTGGGGTTCCTGCCCTCTTTGAGCCGCGGACCCGCCTCGCCGAGCACCTAGGTCCTTACGGGGACCTAGGCGGGACCACCCCTCCTACTCCCGGATCCTAATAGTATTAGGTATTACCTACAATGGTTCCTATGGGTTGAGGATAGTTATCTTGGGCAGGGCGTCCCCCGCACCAAAGGCCATTAGTAGGGCGTCCCCCACATCAGACCGGTGCGCGTAACATTCGTCCCCCTCAGGGAGTGGGGCGTCCTCGTCCCTATGTATGGATACAGGAGCAGAAACATTATGTGTGTACACGACAACTGGCTGTGCGATTTGCCACATGCCCAGTTTGCATGATAACACTACAAGTGTGGTGAAGAGAAAGCGTGGTTGTGTTACATGACCTGCCGGCCTTTGACAACCCTCATTAAAACTCTTTGTTTAGCACTTCGGCTGCAATGTTCTGACCTTCCGGCCTATGTCCGTCAAGGTAAAAGATGTGGAACATGCAGGTCACCCTGCACGTCCCCTACCCCGATACATTCGGCCACCCGCTGCCCAACCATGACCACCTCGAGAATACGAAGGGCCTCGTCCTCGCCCACGTGCACGGACGGGCTCTCGAGGAGGTTGGATCAATGGCTGCTCAGTGGCCAGACATTCGCCGTTCAAGATAGCTGCAGACATTGCATTTATATGTCCGAACAACGTTCGAGTACGGGGCCCGGTATACCCAGTCTGCTTCTGGGCCCACTTCAGCAGGACTTGTCAAAGGCATAATCACACATGAGCTTATTTCAACGTGTACGTTTTGTACTGCGACCAGTTGACACATGCACAACAGGAGTTCTTCCATTTTCAAATGCTTGAACCAATTCCTATGCATTTACAACTGCTTTTGCTGATTCCCAGCTATTATGCTCATGTCCGTATCCCAGCCATTTGACAAGGTACTCTACCGAGTTCTGGCGCCTTCCGCGCTTTTCAATTCTCTTATCTAGAATGCGTTCCACTTCATATTCCAGTTCTCCTTCGATTTCGATAGGAACTGGAGGTGGCTATACTCTGCCACTGGCCTTATATGGCTTAATCTTTGATACATGAAATACTGGATGTATCCTATGCATGCTTTCCGGAAGTTCCAGTCGATATGCGATAAGACCTATCCGGTCGAGGATGGTGAAGGGCCCAATCCACCTCGGTAATAGTTTTCGAGTTTCAGGGTGTTTGAGAGTGATATATTGTGTCGAAAGGAGGACATCATCTCCTTTATTAAATGACACATCCCTCCGATGGCGGTCCACATGCTTTGACTGCCTATCTCGTGCTTTTTCTAAGCACGCCCTGGCCTCTTTCAGCGCTGATTGGACACGCTGATCAAATCGTGTCACAGTTGGTAGTCCCTCCACGAGGGGTGTACCAGTATGCCTTAAATAAGGTTGCTGCACCCTGTCAATGGCCACTGCCAAGCCACGGGCATTCGGATTGTCATAGCCCTTCAAAGGCTTCCGAATTTGCACCCCAAGAGCTAAGGGACTCTTTGGGTGTCGACCATAGTTCAAATAGAACGGTGTCTCTTGGGTGGAACTATTTTTTGAGTTGTTCATTGCAAACTCGGCCATGGCTAACAGTTCATCCCATGCGTCATGGTCAGAACGCGTATAGCTGCGTAAGTAATCCTCCAGAATCCGATTCATGACTTCGGTCTGGCCATCCGTTTGTGGATGGTACGCAGTGCTCATGTTGAGCCGAATCTTCCACCTCTCGGCCAGGTACCGGTAAAACCTGGAAGTGAACCGAACGTCTCTGTTGGACACTATCTGAGAGGGGAGACCGTGGTGCCTTATCACATTCTGCACCAACAGGTCGGCTGCTCCTTCTACGGAGAGCTCAGTGGTCGTGGCTGCGAGGCGGACCATTTTGGTCAGTCTATCGACGAATACGACGATAGCATCATGACCTCCCTTAGTTTTTGGCAATTGTGTAATAAAGTCCATGGACAGTTTAGTCCATGGCTCCTCAGGAATGCCCAGAGGCTGTAATAAGCCTGGGGTCTTTTGACGAGAGTACTTAGCCTGTTGGCAAACCAGGCAAGTATCAACATGTAGTTGTATTTTCCGTTGCATTCCTGGCCACCAGTAATACCTCTGGACCAAGTCCAGGGTCTTGGCTTGACCAAAGTATCCTGCACTTGGATGGTCGTGAGCCAACTGGCAGATCTCAGTCCGCAGACTGGCTGGTATATATACCTATTTGCCTCGCAGCCATAACTCGTCTGTACAGCGCATTTCTTGCTGCTATTTCACAAACGCAAGCTAGGGATCTTGGCCATAGGCCCGACGGATCTTGGAGGCCAGATCGTCTGCCTCTACCATCTTTTTCTTATCTCCCCGCTTGTGTATTACTCTTAAGCCATAGACAATCAATTGACTTTTCCTCCTGGCTTCCCGTTCATCAGGAGATGGAGGAATGCGAGAGAGTGGATCAGCCACATTCTTTCGCCCTGGGCGATATTCCCAGTCAAAGTCAAACTGTTGTAAGATTTCTGACCACCTGGCCTATCTTCGGCTCCGTTGTGGTTGTGACTTAATGTAGGTTAACGGACAATGGTCTGTCACCAGTTTGAAGCGTGTCCCTTCAAGGTAACACCTCCATAACTGGATAGCGTGAATAGAAGCTAACGCTTCTTGGTCCGTCACACTATAGTTCAACTCTGCCGGGAGGAACTTTCTGCTGGCGTAGCAGATTGGATGATTATCCTGCATCAGAACTGCTCCCACAGCAGTCTGAGATGCATCTACTATGACCTCAAAGGGCCTCTCAGGGTCTGGCATCTTGAGCAATGGAGCTGTGTTTAAACACTCCTTTATATGCTCAAATGTCTCCTGACAATTCGCTGTCCACTCCCACTTGCCATTCTGTTTGGTCAAGTCCGTCAAGGGAGTAGCCATTTTCGAATAGCCCTGTATGAACTTTCGAAAATAGTTTGCCAGCCCGAGGAACTGCTGTACATGCTTTACACATTGTGGTACAGGCCAGTTCTTAACTTTTTCAATCCCCTCGGGATCCGGGCGTATACCCTCTTGAGACACCACATGTCCCAGGTAGGAGATTTCCTCCTTGTTGAATTGACATTTGTGCATGCGACAATACAACTTCTGTTATCTTAACACTTCTAACACCTGTCAAAGGTGCTTAAGATATTCTTCAGCAGTTTGGCTAAACATTAAGATGTCGTCCAGGTAAACCAGAACGTGTTTGCCAATTTGATCACCAAATATATGGTGCATCGTCTGCTGGAATATCGCTGGGGCATTCGCGAGTCCAAAAAGGAGTACCTTGAACTCGTAAATGCCCAATGGCATCACAAAAGCCGTTTTGGTATAATCGGCCTTGTCAATCCGAAGTTGGTAATACCCTTGTTGTAAGTCTATAGCCGAAAAGATCTTGGCCCCTTGCAATTGATCCAAAAGGGTGTCTATTCGAGGGATTGGCCACTTATTCTTAATCGTGGCTTTATTTAGTGCTCGATAGTCGATGCACATTCGGAGGCTGCCATCTGGCTTTGGTACAAAAAGTACTAGAGCCCCAAATGGGTTGCTGCTCTCCATGATCAGACCTTTTCTCAACAGGTAGTCTACCTATGATCTGATCTCGTCCATTTCTTTTGGACTGTACTGGAAGGCTGGTTGCTTTACCGGTTTGGTTCCCTCTTCAAGTGGAATGGTCAAAGCCACCCCCCGATCTGGGGGAAGGCTAGCAGGGAGTTCATCAGGAAAGAGATCCTTATACTCCTCCAAGAGGGATGTAATGTGTGCCGGGTTCACTATGTGGGATGTGGTCTGTCGACCTGACGTGGCCGAAGGGCCTGGTGCGTCCCCCTCAGGGAGATCGCCGACCCGGCAAACCAAAACCAAACGGAGAGGAGAACCCCGCTGGTAGGCGTGTCGAGCATATCCCAGTGAACACAAATGACCCAACCGGCGAGCCGACGAAGGGAGAGCTGGAGGGACCCATGGAGAACTGCAAAGAGTAATTTTGTGGCCACGGGAAACCACACGGATGTGGCCCTGACGATAATCAATGACACCGGCATGCTCATAGAGCCAATTGTCGCCCAGAATAATATCATAATCATCAGAGAGGTCAACCACCACACAGCGAACGGTGTCCTTGTAACCTTGAATGGTTAAGGGGACATCTACCACTCCCAAAGAAGGAAGGGAGGATCCGTCCGCGAGGAGGACTTCAGCCTCTGACGGAGAAGAGACCACATGTGGGGGTGTGGAAAACTCCGTAGGATCCACAAGACAACGAGTAGCGCATGCCAATCGCTGGAGGCAATGCAAGCGATGCAGCTGTCGATTGGATGTGGATTTCGGATGCCTAGGCGTCAAGCCTAACCGACGACAATAGGTCGGATTGATATAGGCAGTTCCAGTCGCCCCCGTATCAAAGAGGATGGACGCTGGTTGATGCCCAACCTGACCGGTAAAGGTCAGACAAGGTTGGTCTTGAGAGACCCCTTGAATGCAGTATCCCGCTACTCCCTCAGGGGGTTGATAATACACATTCACGGGCCAGGGGATGCCAGGCATCTCCTAGCGACCTGAACGATCCATGTCCGGTTGTGTGAATAACCGGGTACCCTTTGGGTAATAGATAAGGGTGCGTAGCCGGCGCAGCCTTGGATCATCAATAAAAATCCGCCAAGTGGGTGAAAGGATGCATGCTCCCATGTGCTTGGGAGCCTTTGCTCGTTCAGCAAAGTAGTGGTCTAAGAATGGCGCAGCATTCTTAAAAGGTGGATTGATCCACACAAATTCATGAGATAAAGGTTTCGTCAAGAGACTTGTATCTCGTGAACAATATCACGTACACAGTGCGTTATCCCCATTGGGGTTAGCACATGCATCCAGTGTGAACTAGTGGGCAACCAAGGATTGAATGTGGTTGAAGTGCACAGGTTTCAACATGCGATCAGAATGATCCATATCACTGTGCAGACCCTTCCGGGTTGTTCCAGACTGTGCATGTGTGTGACGAGTTTTCACCACATTATTGATAGCAACTTGCAAAGTGCTCAGTTTAGGAACTGGAACCGTTGGTGCCACATTATGTCTCACATCCAATGGTGCTTGCATCAGTTTCACACTGTTCACATTATGTTTCTGTGCTGCAAGACAGAATGCACGTGAAACTATGTGTGAGGATCTCACTGAATGGCCAGGGCGTACCGGCATCATGGGTAGCTTTCCTCGGCCTGGACAGTCACCCATGGAGAGGTGGTCGGCGGTGTATGGTTTAAAACATCTAAAGCACTGGCCAGATCGTTTGAGAACCTCCACCGTAGTGTCACGTAACTGCGACCTGTCGGTGACCATCTTCCCTTCCATGGGGTCGCGTATGTCGGCTAGCAGCTCGTAGACGCATGAACGGGGAACTTCCCCCGGGGCCTGCGAGTCATTAGCATGAGAATATTTATAAACCACTCCCCCTCGACCTTTCGGCCTGTTATTCAAAACGGGCTTTCCACGATTGTCCACTTTCAATGCGTGGTGTTTTTGAATAATCCGATTAGGGGGAAGGCGATAACTCGCGCTTGGTCTGCCATTTCGGCCTTCATTTCGACGAGCACCATATGCCTTATATTCTTGGTCATATGTGGGACCAACTTTATACAAATGAGCCCTCAGACTGGTGTATATAGTCCACTGCTCATCATCTTTGTTCAATAAACATTTTCTTTTTATGTCTGGACGAAGTCCATTATGCAATGCATGCAACTTGGAAAAGTCATCAAGTTCATTTTCACAAAAAAAAAACAAAAAACATTTTGTTCCAAGAGCTGCATGTATTTGATTGTATTGGGACCCGAAGTCCCTGCCTTTGTAAAGGCTGCAATTTCAGACCTTATGTCAAAGTCTGAACATTTATGATCATAAAGTGTCTCCATGCCATATTTAAACTGTTCCCATGATAGTTGGAATTCTGGCTGCGAGAGCACTTCTGCATCAATTGTAACCCCCCACAAGTGTCCCAATTGAGCAAGCAGGCTGTGTTTCACTGACTCCTCAAAAGTATTCAATGCGATCCAACCCCATTGAGATCGGGGTACTACAGTGGTTTTGAAATACATTATAATTTCTTGTAACCACTTGGTCAATGCTTGCTTATCCTCATTCCACTTTGGGGGTTTCATGCCTTGAGTATTCATCTTAGGCATGCTCACCTGAGATTCCCTTTTGGGTTGTAAATATACAGGGGCGAAGGGCACTCCTTACGCCACCGTCAAGTACCCCTGGCCCATGTATCCGGGCCCCATGGGGTCATAATCGGCTGGCGGCGGTGGTGGCTCTTCAATGGCCCTTGGCAGCTCCTCAGCTACTGCAGCATACTGTTCCTGATGCTGTGGCTCAGGCGCCTGCATGTAGCTTGGCGGGTGCCCATACACTCCCTCAAACTCCTCCGACTCCAATGGATGGGAGTGTTCTGCGTATGGTTGTGATAGGACCACCTGCTGCCTTGGGACGCTGACCGCCTGTTGTACCCTTTCGGGTTGGTAGACCCTTTCGGGCTAGTATACCCTTCCGGGCTGATATGGAGGAGCCTGGTAGACCTCCGGCTTTTGGGCAAAGGGAGATATTTCCTGCAGCCTCTGTATTTTCTGCTGCGTAGTCGGCAGCGGAGGTTGCACTCCCCGTGGCACAGACTGGCCCATCGTAAAGGGCATCACCGGTGTTCTTGGCGCCATTCCTGGCTGAGCCACTGAACGAACCGGTGCTGAGGGGCCAGCCTGCGTCCTAGGCCCCATCTGTACTCTTACGGGCTCCTCCTCTTGAATCCGTCGGCCAGTGTTGTGCACGGCCTGCCATTCAGTAGCTGCCTCCTGGCTTTCCGGCACATAGATACCCAGCGATATCTGCTGCGCATTGAATAACCCGTGCAGTTTGGCGGGAATGCATTGCAGCGCAGCTACTGGGACCTCTGCCCTGTATGGTGCCCGACCTCCCCTCGGGTGGTAGTACCCTTTGTAGTACACACCACCGAATGGGTTATGAAACGCCCCCAGCATATCCCAAAATCCCTGGGCATCCTGTATCACAGGGGCATCCACCATGGGAGTGGGTCTTTTGGGCATTTCATGTGGCACCTGAGGTCGGCCTTGCTCCTTTTCGAGCTACTGTGAATGGCGCTGCTGGTATCCTGGACCAGGCCTCCCAGGCAGATACTTGATTCCGCTGGGTTCCTGTCTAGAACTGCTTTCTCCAGGGGGAGTTTTCTTGGCCTGTCGGCCTGCTCGGCGAGACTCCTGAAACTGCAGGGACTCAGCGTAATCCTCTTCCCCCATTACGGCCAGTAGCCGGGCAGTCTTATCAGCTTCTGCCCTTGCCTTTTCCAAGGCTGTCTCCTGCCTTTGCACAGCAGCATAGACCTCCTTCCTCTCTCAAGGAATAGGTTCAGCCGGCTCCCCTGCCGAACCGAGATACACAACTTCATCATGTCCAGCAGAATCTCCAACTTTTGCACATGTACGCAAGTGCGTTTTCACAGTAGGGTGAATGGGAGACACTGCATTGGCAATGTTACTTGGAACTGCTCTCTGGGTTCCTTGAGGTTCCTCCCTTGCCTTTTCAGGCTGCATCTGGGCCTTTTCAGGCTGCTCCTTTGCCTTTCCAGGCTTCTTCTTCTCCTTAGAAGATGTTGCCTCCTTGGGGACGGTAGTCTCCTCAACTGGAGGCGGTGCCTTTCCAGGCTGTGGAGGGGCGAATCGAGCGGCGTGGGTTACCCCACTGTCGCTCCCACTCGACTCATCAGCCCATCTGGCCGTTTGCCATGGCGGGGCCCTCTCAAGCTCAGTGAAAGCTTTCACTTGTTGGGCCGGATCTAGCTCATCGGCCACCGGCTTATCCTCAAGGCGCTGTGCCTTTTGGCTGCCTCCTGCAGCGAAAAGCCGCCTGATCTCAGCCTTGTGCTGGCGTTTATGAGCTCGCTTACGCTCATATTTTTGGGGATTCAACTGCCGATCCCACTCACGCCGCAAGGCTTTCAGCTCTCTGCGCTGGCTGGCTTTTTGAGCCTTTCGCTTATCCAACTTCCTTGCACGAGCGAACCGATCTTGATGTTGCATATTATGTCGTCTCTCTTTTTCCATTCTATGCACTTGCGCCCGTGTCGACATATCTCCCGGCAACGGAGAAGCGCATGATGAGAACGACAATTCTGAGATCTCCTCCCACCACTCGTGGGGATCATCGGGGTCCGGCCTTTCCAGAGTTCCCTCGCTCAAATCTCATGGTTTAGGGATATGCTGAAGCGCAAAGGCCATTTTTTCAGGCCAATTCGGGTCCTCTCTGGTAATTTGATCTGCCATTCCAAGACCGTACCACCTTTGGATTCTCACCAGTCTCGCGGTGGTTAGCTTATCCCCAAATCTTTCTGCGGCCATTTGCCAACCTTCGTCCAATTCATCAATGAGATCACTGTGGAACTTAGTCCACATTGCACGGCATGGTGGCTGCCGGCTGTATGGAGTACCAGTGTCTGGAATGAATTCCAGCACCCTAGCGCTCTCCCCCGGTCCCCACTTCGGTAATGCGGGACTCCGGGGGCTCCATTCATGACCTTTCGGCCTTTCCGGACTGGGTCCACATACAGCACGAGCGCTTTCTGTGAGCGACTCGTCGCTATTCTGCTCCGGTTCACTAGGTGTTTTTATGTGCACCTGTGACCTGACCCGTGGCTCTGGGGTCCTAATCTTTTGGCCTCCGATCTCTTCCCCTTGCCCAACGGGCTAGACCTTCTGGCCTTTATGCGATTTTGTCCGAGCTTTTGGCACTGTCTCACCTGGCGACGGGCTTTTCCGCTTTGGCCGCTGTTTGTCGATAGTCTTCCAATCGCCCTCCGCTTCTGAAATCCTCGGCATGTGCGGCTCACATGGACCAGGTCCCTTTTTGGGCTGTTTCGCTTGTTGAGCGACCTTCTCTTCTGCCTCCTGCACCCGCAGTTTGTTCTTCAGCAGGCGGTCGCTCAATTCGACCACGTGTTGTTCAGCGGCGGTCTTGGCCTCTTCGGCTAGGTGGCTCTGTTTTTTTGCCTTCCTCATCACCACCTCGTTCCTTCGGGCTTCTTTTTGAGCCGCCGCCGCTGCAATTTCCAAGGAGGCGATCTTCTCGGCGGTCTCTTCATCCCGCTTCTCTCTTGCCTGCTTGGCTGCAGCAGCCGCCATCTGCTCCAAAAGTTCCATGATGCCAGGCGGCTTCAGCAGGGCCGCCATCGTACCCGGCTCTGGTGCCTATTCTTCTGGGGCTTCCTCTCCTGGGGCTTCCTCCACCTCGGCCATCGGCTGGTCGCTACCTTCCGGCTCAGCTCGACCTGACGATGGGTTGGCAACGTCGTTCCGGACTTCTTCCTGGTCCTGCCCATTCCGGGCTGTAACATCCTCACCGACCGAACTGGTCGGCGTCCCCTTCCGGGGTGTTCCTTCCTCGCCCAAAGATTCGGGTGTGCCCTTCCGGGCTTCAGGATCTGTTTCCTCAGCCTCCATGGAGGAGGCCGGGGAAGGGGCCCGGTGTGCCGTGCTCGCTCGCCTGCCCAGGCAAAAGCGTGGTAGCCACCCCCAGGTGGCTCCAAAACCAAATGATACGTAAAGCGTGTGGGTGTGGGGTTCCTGCCCTCTTTGAGCCACGGACCCGCCTCGCCGGGCACCTAGGTCCTTACGGGGACCTAGGCGGGACCACCCCTCCTACTCCCGTATCCTAATACCTAGAATAGTTACCATGGGTTGAGGATAGTTATCTTGGGCATGGCGTCCCCCACACCAAGGGCCATTACTAGGGCGTCCCCCACATCAGACCGGTGCGCGTAACAAGTGCAAAGATAAACAAAAATGATATGAATGGAGGCTAGGTATATTAATATAAAGTTTGTAAATACTTAATTGATCAAATATAAGCCCCATAGAGCGCTGAATAATGCCATGCCATTGGTTGTTATTCATAAATATTGACCTACTTTGCAATTTCTGGAAAATGCCTATTTAATATGAGAGTATCTCAATATTCAAAATTGGTGAATTGAAATGCACAACTGAGTCTAGAGTCCGGTACTGCCTATTGGTATAAAGCACTAAAAGTCCATTACATGCAACTAGTTTATGTTGCTTCATGTACCAACCTGGCATACTGATCTTTTTGTAAGCTTCTCATTGACAAGCATAGAGATTTGGGCAATGTACGTGATTAGGCACTATGTTTACATGGGTGTGTGTATTTTTTCTACGTCCGGCGACACAAATATCATAGGTATGTCACTATAGCGGTTGTGCATATTTAACATTAACAATATTGAATGTATGTTGCGGCGCCTGCACACGCAAAGATAATGGTGCACGATGGTTGGCACGCATGGCGTTTGAGTTTCCAATTGTTGGAATGTACCCAATATAGATGTGAGATCTGCTTTCTCCGTGAATAATAACGATTTAATTTGGTTTTGTAAGTACTTCAATTGTCCATTGGCCGTCTGTGAAGAATTTTTAGATGCAGCCATTGCATCATGCTTTGAAGTTTCGCATTGTGGTACTAACTGGTGCATTCAAATATCCTTTGCATGCGGGCGATGGGGTCGCAAGAGCACAAGGGGTGGACATTCAACTTCTCGCGCTATTTTGCATGTGCTATAGACATGACACTCCTAGAGTGTCAAGCTCATATAAGCCATATCAAATTTCCATGCACGTTTCTTCCTCGTAGAGTAGAGGCGCTGTCCAACACGTTGTAAAACTTTGCAATAAGTCTCATTGCCAGCCAGTGATGTTTCACAAAAGAGAGCGAATTTTAAATCAGATGGGGATCGAACCAGCAACCTCCCCCCTTTTGGGATTGTCTTGAGAGTGTGCACTACCCCACACCACAAAATCCTTGGGCAGTGTATATTGGGTGTGTCACTATTTTATATCGGTTTGTATCAGCAAATAAGTTGTTTGCGTATTAGAGATCAAGATAATGGCTTTGGTCTCTCAACCAACTTCAAATGCTGGATTGGGCGGGTGCGATGACTTGGCAAAAGTTTCAAACATTGCTGGTTTGCTTATTAATTGGTGCGTTTCCATTGTGCCAAGTTAAAATACTGAGATACAATAATTTTTTCTGCATCAATGGCCTAACAAACATAAACTCACTTACATGCAAATTGATAGATAGCTTTTAGTAAAAATGTTTAAAAATAGAAAATTGGCATTCTTGCCAATTTTCCATCATCAAGTGAAGTTGTTGTGCCGATTTTCCATTTTGAGCATGATAAGCAACACCATCCAAAATTGCAAAATGGATTTCTGGCCGCCAAATTTCCAAATTGTACTTTTTACTCACGTTGTTGTGCCGGTTTCCCATTTGATGAAAAAATGGGGAAGTTTGCCGGATTTCCCAAATACTTCAATTTTTAATGTAATTGCTGCATTGACCACAACACGTCTTGCCTAGTGCTAGAAGTTGTATGGAGGTCATACAAAATTTTCATAGTATTTGTAGCATATCTAGCATTGTATTTGTCTTAACTTTATTTGTATTTGCATTTTCTTAGGTGTGTATTTCTCCCAAGGTTTCATAATATAACATGATATGAAGGCAGCTACCGAGTGGCATATTTTTCTGATGTGATGTGGTTGTGGGGTAGAAGGAATGTTTTTTCAATCTCCAAGGAATGCATGATTTTAAGTTTTGCTAAACTTATTTGGGACTTATAGAACTTTCATGTTGTTATGAGCCAGTAGCTTTGAGTGGCTAAAAATTGACCCTTTGACGCTCATTGGGGATCAAAGCCAATAAAGATACGTGGGATTGACTAGATATATGTAACAATATTGCATGGGATCCATGTCTCGCAAGCACCCAAATATATTGCTTGCTTATTCTAATAGGCTGGACCTTCTGACAAAACCCAACCTAACATTGTGGTGCACATATTTGCTTGAACTTTATAGCCATTATCGCCCAAAACACGGGCAAAAAATTACATAACATTTTTAGAAAAGATTATAATCTTGCATATCTCCATGCGTTGCGTATATGGCATGCTCTAATTAACCTAGCTTTGTGGCACTATGTGGGCGGGCAGACTACTCCAATAGTGGTGAATGGGCTGAGAGTAAATACAAAGCAAATAAGTTTAAAGCTAACTAATGCAAGATTAAGACGCACTAAAATTGAGCCCCATGGATTTGAATAATGAACATAAAGTTAGGGGCCAATGGCAGCATATGAAACATGCAACACAATTTGCAGGAACGTTGGCAGCAGCTAGTAGAGTACTTAATGTGTTGATT